>CAUYQG010122054.1:0-54976 GCA_963574415.1 Tarsius wallacei | reverse complement strand
GGGCTCGGTGGCTCAGCCTGTAATCCCGCGCCTTGGGAGGCTGAGGTGAGTGGATTGCCTGAGCCCGCGGGTTCGAGACCCGCTTGGGCAGGCGAGACCTCATCTCTACAATAAATCAAAAAAATTAGCCGGGCGTGGTAGCGCGCGCTACTTGGAAGGCGGAGGCGGAAGGATCGCCGGAGCCCAGCAGGTCGAGGCTGCATGCAGTGGCCGGGAGCGGCCACTGCACTCCAGTCTGGGCGACAGAGTGAGACTCCAACTCAAAAAAAAAAAAAAAGAAGAAACAAAGTTTGAGCAACACTAGACCAAGGAATAGGATGTCCCATTAGAGAAAGCAGGAAGAGCAGCTCTCAGTAATCTAACCAAGAGTTGTTAGAGGTGAACAGAAACCCCAACCTAAACAATGGTGCTAACAGAGAGAAAAATGTGAAGGGAAAAAGGCAGGGTCTTTGTGAGGGAGATACAGAAGGGAAAATCAAAGCACACAGGGATTTGTGACCTCACAGAGCTCAGAGAGAGAACGGCTTGACACCCAGCATGGGCAAACATGACTTCATCTTGGTGATTTCCCTGCAATGAAGATGTGTGCATATGGCTCTCCGTGGCTTAATGGTAGTATCCTTTAAATAATCTAGTTTACTAAGCAAACTTTTGGTAACATGTCAACCTGTTACAACTTTTTTCAAGGGAAAAGGGCCAACACAAATGTCCTGGTCTACCTAACAGTTTTGTAAATAATACAATGGAATGTGTATACATTGGTGCCTTGTGAATATGGTTAGCACAAATCAGTTTCTCAGTCTGATCAGCACTGAATAGAATACAAATCAAGTTTCCAGGCCTTCAAAAGCAAACTTAAACTATAGGATGATCCTTTTCAGGTACTCTTTTCCTATAAAGATCTGATGAGTGAGCTATAATGAGTGAAAATCCATCACCTGGTTTTAATGGTAGCTCCACCACTTGCTAGACCGAATATGTGATTCAACACATTCAGAACACCAGGACCCCTTTTGTTAATGGGATTGATAATACTTAGCACAAATGCTTGTAAAAGTTATTAAACAAGAAAGGCATGTAAAATTTATTTTACATAGTGTTAGTTGCCATTAAAATTTTCCCAAATATTCTCCCTTCCCAGCAACCAGCTGAGCTTGCTCTGTATTAATTTTATGTGCCGGGCTCGGTGGCTCAGCCTGTAATCCCGCGCCTTGGGAGGCTGAGGTGAGTGGATTGCCTGAGCCCGCGGGTTCGAGACCCGCCTGGGCAACTTGGTGAGCCCTCATCTCTACAGTCAAAATAAAAAAATTAGCCAGGTGTGGTAGCGCACACCTGTAATTCCAGCTACTTGGAAGGCTGAGGTGGAAGGATCGCTGGAGCCAGCAGGTCGAGGCTGCGGTGGCCAGGAGCGGCCACTGCACTCCAGTCTGGGCAACAGAGTGAGACTCCAACTTAAAAAACAAACAAACAAACAAAAAAACGAATTTTATGTAATTTAGCATGACTAGTTGTTTTTTTGAAAATTTGAATATCATATATGTACCTGTGAGTGTGTGTACACATGTATGTGTAATAACCCAAAAGGTGAAAAGTGGCTATCTCTAAGAGGTGTACAAAATTTTATTTTGTTTTTCTGTGCTTTTAAAACTCACATATGCAATATTTAAGGTTTTCAAAATTATTGTTAAATGTCAGTAATGTTACTCAATGATTCTTAAATTTGGCTGCACCCTAGAATCATTAAGAGCTTTTAAGGATTCCAATACCCAGATGTATCTCATAGTAATTAATCAGAATCGCTGATGGCAGAACATGAGCATTAGTGTTTTTTAAAACTCCCCAGGTGATTCCATTTTACAGCCAAAGTTACAACTTCTGGTTTAATTCTAATATACTTAAATTCAAGTCCTTAATGAGTCAAGAATGACATCACATAAAAGTTTGTAACCTCTTGAGATTTACATAAAAAATTTTTTCCCTGATTGACCTAAAAGTAGTTTAATAAATCTACTACAAATTAAAATGGCTGAATTCCTCAGGATTGGTATTTAATATACTTTCAAAGTCTCGTTTTTTAAATATTTTCTGTTTGGCTTAGATTAAAAAAACACAAACTTACACAAAATATGAATTTAGGATGCCATGTTCCAAATAGCAATTGAGGAAGCTCAGATAGCCAATTCTTTGGCAGAGCTCCAGAAGACCTCATTATCATTAATACCTTAAAAATATTTAAGGTAAAAATATTTAAGGTATTAATGACAGTGATTGCATCAAAGGACTCATTCAGACATCAGAAATTTTCTGGTGGGAAGACACATGAGAGACACCAGTAAATAGCAAGTCACTGAAAAACAGAGGCAGGTGGCATGGCATCAGAACTATGGCAAAAATTAAACAATAAATATACAGTTGTTTAGCAACAGAGCGAGTCAGTAATGGACTACAGGAGACCTCCGAGAAGCAGAATGGAAAATCAAGGTGGGGACTCTATCGTCAGAAAATATGTAAACATCTAGGAGTTTAGATGGTTGGTTTAGAGAGGTTGGAATTAGGTAACAAGATCAGGACTCCAGTATTGGCAAGGGGAATTATTTGGTCCTAGTTTTCAAGATACCTTAGAACTTACATTTCAAAAAGTCAGGTATCTAGTTGCTAATGTTTGAAGAAAAAGACGAAAGCCATGATCATGGAATGGATATATAAGGTTCAGTTCGGAAAAGAAGTAAAGCCACACTCCTAGCTTCTTATATTCTGCCTGACAAGAAGCAAAATCAATGCTATTCCTAGAACAAACCTCATCCTTTTGTGAAAGCAAATCAGCCTTGCCCCTGAGAGTTAGTTGTAAAGATATGGAGACGGACATTTCAAAATCAGGGAGAGGATATGTGGCTTGTGAAGGTGCTGGAGGATATGGCTTATCTGTGACAGCCCAGCTGGAACCTTGGGCATCATCCTGGAGGTGGCCTTCTCCCTCAGCATTATGTCATCAGGCATACCGATTATTGAATCAATCATCAGCTTCTGTTGATTCTAACTCAATAGTAGTCCTTTAACATATTCAATTAATTCAGTCCCTCTGTAATTGCCCTATTTAAGACTGACCTAATCTCCCATGTTGATTACTACATCAACCTTCTGAATGGTCCACTTTCTCAGATCTGTTGTAAGCAAAGACATTTCTGAGCATGACCCATGTCATTCTGGCATCAGCCTTTGCATGCTATCTAGAAATCTAGCTTCCTGCAAATGTTTCCTCAAAATAGTTCTGGGAGTTTCAGGGATGTTCCACATGGGCTCAGAAAGAAGTCCAGTTGACTTCTGGTTCTGCTGCATGTAGAAGTGACCGTGTCTTTCTTCTACTCTAGCCATTTCCTCCCAATACCACCATGTCTTCGAGATACTACAGTCCCCTGTTGCATATGGCTACATCTGCTGGAAATTAAAGAACATCAACAGACCACTGCTTTCCCCAGTTCCCCCAAATATCTGCAGATACCCCAAAGCTCTCAAGGCATGGTTGTCTATATGCAAGGGGGTGTTATAATTTGTGCAAGGGTCAGAGAAGAAACCACTTAATAAAGTAGCATAGCTTCATTATTCTTTTGCAGTGTTTGCCGACAAAACTCACAGTTCCATTTCAAGTTTCCTTCTTACCCTTAATGACCACCATTCAAAATTCTCACCCAGCTTCCCAGACAAAAAAGAGAGGAAAGCAGTCAACAAGGCATATAGGCTGACCTGTTCCCTATCGGAATATCTAGGACGAGGTAACCACCAAGACATGGCTGATAGACAAATGAGAATCCATAGGCCAGTCAAGGGGTAGGTCACAAGCCACCTAGACAGTGGTCTTTCTTTGAGACTTTTCACTGACCCACTTGTTCTAATTTTGTTTTGCTTTATTTTTTTGGAGGTGAGGAGGTGAAAATTGCAGAAGAAATTTTTGACCATAAAGAGCTGTTATGAGAATTTGAAATAGGCACCTGGCGTCCTCTTTTATTTCTTTATAAATTCTTTTCTTACTAGAAGTAGACAGAATTATAATACCCCGATCGTAGTGGAGATTCATAGGTGGGACCCAAGAAGTAGATTTTAGGCAGGTGGGAAAGTGAACTCTCATAGCTTTTCAGATCTTGCTCAATAGGTCTGAACTTCAAAAACAAACAAATAAACAAACAAATATAAACTTTTGCCAGGAACAAAGAAATTAAAGACACCCCCCCAACCAATTTTTTTTGTTTGTTTTTTGATAACACTTGCGAGCAGTCTGGGAGTTAAGTAGAGGGGTATTAATTATTTAACAGACCTCAAATTGAAAAAACCTTGTCTTCTAACCCAGATTATTTGGGTTACTTCCCTTTGGTCTATTTCAGTTTACCTCCTTTTGGTAGTCTGGTTTGAACATTCAACCTAGTCACAGCTAAGGAATGTTAAGGAAGAGTGGTGAATCCATTCCTAGAGCAGGTTGCTAGGCAGATATCAACGATCTCTTCCCTTCAAAGCCATATTCCTAAGGAGAAGATAGACCATTAAAGACAAAAAGCAAGGCAATAAGAGCCAGTTTACCTCTCTACAGGAAGCCACTCCTTCCAGAACATTATTTTATTACAGAAGGTAAAATTGAGACTCCAGATTTGAAGTCCTTTGGGCAAGAGCCGCAGAAGTGCTGGTATCCCTGGAGAGTCTCAGAAATACCTTGAACATTCCCAGGGCTTTTACTAGAACAAGCTGACTGTTGTTTGAGCTCAGCATTGCAGTTCCTTCTGCTGAAATCAAAGACTGACTCAGTTCACCTCCTTGGATGGAGTAAAAGAGAAAAATGGAAAGAGATGACCCAAGAGACTACAACTATTTCCTGCCTAAGCTGTTGATTGTGAGTCTTGTGAAGGGCTTGCAATTTTGTAATCATTAGGGAAATGTATGATGAGCAGTTTCCAGCAACCTCAGGAGTTTAGGTCCTGTGAAAAATATCTCCTACAACTTCAGGGGTTGCAGGTGAGTTCACTGACAGGAAACTTTTTGATATCTCTCCTGACAACCATCATCACCTAATGAAGTCTGTATTGCTTTCAATTTGTCTGGTGAATCTATACCCACTTGGTTTCCTGTCTCAGCCTCATTTACATGCTGTCATCTATTTGCTTTCAGTGAGTTGAAATGTGTCTCATTACTTTACTTTGAGCATACTTCCAATTAGATTAAAGTTTGGAGGAAAAAAAAGTACATGAGTAACCCAAGTGAATCTACCCAATACTGCAACTAACTCCCCTAAACAGAGTCAAGAAAGCCTTTCCAAGGCTGTACCGTATATTTGCTTTCATTTTAAAATATTTTTCTAAGTATTTTCACATCGTTGTTTTAATTAAATTCAACTATCCTCCAGCAATTTTTCTTCTTTGAATCTTGCCTTTTCTCTTTTTGATTGTCCACGTTATAATACAAATAGACTGTCATTACTTCCGCCATTAAACTTCCCTATAGTCTATGGGCTCATTTTTTCTGTTACTGTTTACAATAATCCTTCCATTTTCTCTTGAGTCAATACAATTTTCCTTTAACTCCAGTCAAGCTAAGGTTGCCGGTGGCCTCTGTGCTGCTAAATTCAATGGTTATTTCTCAGTTCTCATCTAATTCGATCTGTCGACAACATTTGACACAGTAAATCACTAGGTTCTTTTCTGAAACACATTTTTTAAAATGGTTTTCAGGCCATCATTCATTTTTTATTTTTATGCTACCTAATTGGTCACTTCTCTGTCATTTTGCTCTGTCCAGAACTCTAAATACTGGAGTGAACCAGGACTCAGGCCTGTTCTCTGCTCATCCAGTCTCATGACTTTAAATACTACATGTGTTGGTGCCTGTTTTCTCTTTTCAGCACTCATCTCTCCCTTGATTCCTCATTTATATATCCAGCTGCTTACTAGATATCACTGTTTAGATGTCTAATTGGCATCTCAAGTTCACGTCTAAAAGCAAACTTCTGCTTAAAAGCACTTCCAATTTTTTCTCAAATATTGTATTCCATAGAGAAATTACATCTTTTTTTGAAGGACTCAAAGTCCTTCAAAAAAAAAAAAAGGAAAGAAAAAGAAAAATGAGCTATAAGAAAAAGAAAAAAAACACTCCTCCTGAGGAATCCAAAGTCATATCTGTCCTTCAAACAGGAGTAAGGAGAGATTTTCCTCATTTGTGCCAGAAGCCTCAAGGCCCTTCTGTGACCCAGGCTGTGGGTCTGAGGCAGATCACAGCCCAGAAAGCAGATGGATTTGCAGCTGAGTGCCACCAGGGCCATCAGCAAAGAAAAGGACAAGACCATTGTGGATGTTGCAGATGCTACTGGGCTGGATGAGACAGGTGATCCAGAACCTTGGTCTCTAGGTTCTCTGAAAACCTTGCTTTGTGCATAGGGTTTAAATAGGGAACATGCGAGTTTCCATTTTCTGAATGTCCCTGGGTTACTTTCTACTTCTGTTTTTGCTTTCCTTTATGTCTTACGTGGGCTTAGAGCATTGTTTCTCAACTTTTTTTTTTTCATTATTTTCTTCCTTTTCCATACCTCAAAGTATTGTTAATTAATTTTTCCTAATTGATCACCTCATAATAATTTAATAATATGGATATACTGTTTAAATATTTATGTATTGCAGTTAATCTGTGCTTTATACATTTTTAAAAAGCAAAAAGCTTACTTTTTATTCAATGCAGGTTTAAGAATGAAAATTTTAAGCTGCAAGTTACATTTAAAAGCTATTGACATCGCACTTGACTCTATAAAGATTAGTATTCAGAGTGACTTTTAGTGTAATGGATGTACTTATATAAATGTTAATGAATCAGGTTACAGATGCAAAGTTATAACTTATAAATTATGTAATACCAACATAATAAAGTACTTAAAATCTCTCAAAACTGCCAATTTTTTTTTTTAAATTCTCTGGCTCTACTTTTCATAATATGCCTGGAATCTAGCCATGCCTTACTTAACCTGTACTGCTACCACTGTTGCCCAAGTCATGTTTATCTCTTTCCAGCACTATTACCATAGTCTCCTAACTTCTTCTCCTGCTTCATCCATGCTCCCGCACTGTAAAATCTTTTAAAATTGAGATATAATTCACATACCATACAATTTACCCTTTTAAAGTACATAATCAGTGATTTTTAGCATCTTCACAACGTTGTGCAATCATTGTCACTACCTAATCCAAGAACAATTTTATTATTCAAAAAAACCCCCCAAAAACCATAACATTACCAATCACTTTCCATAGGCCCCTCACCACCAGCTCCTGGAAAGCACTAATTTACTTACTGTCCCTATAAATTTGCCTATTCTGAGCATGTTATTTATATGGAACCACATTACATATGCCTTTTGTGTTTGGCTTTTTTTTTTTTCCAGTCTTTTTTTTATTTTAAAGAAGTGGGGTGCAATTCAGGGTTAGGCATACAAATGGTCATTGTACAGGTAAAACTTGGGCCTCATTTTGGTCCCCACTTTATCTGGTTTGAGATCAGGTATCCTTATTGATGAAGTGCGCCCCTCGCCTTCCCTGGTAGTTTCCCACTACTGCCGATTCCTTTCTTATAGTATTATGATAATTGTTCAGGGTCTTCTTATGAGTGAGAACATGTGGTACTCAGTTTTTGTTTCTGTGATAGATCACTGAGTATTATAGACTCTGAGTCCACCCAAGTTACTGTGAAGTTTATAATTTTGTCCTTCTTTATGGCTGCTTTATATTCCATCACGTATATGTGTCACATTTTTTTAATCCAGTCAACTTTCAATGGGCAGCATGGTTGGTTCCATGTCTTTGCTATTGTGAATAATGCTGCAATAAACATGTGTGTGCAGGTATCTTTTTCATACAGTGATTTTAGTTCCTCCAGGTCTATTCCCAGAACAAGGATTGCCAGGTCACATAGAAGGTCGATTTTTGGGTGTTTTAGGAATCGCTACAGCGTTTTCCACAGAGGTTATACTAGTTTGTGTCTGTTTTTTTGTTTGTTTGGTTTTTTCTCACCATATTTTCAAAGTTCATCTGTGTTGTAGCAGGAATCAGTACTTTATTCTTTCTTCTGTCTGAATACTAGTCCATTGCATAGATATACTACTTTTTGTTTATCCATTCATCAGGTGACGGACATTGAGTTGTTTCCACCTTTTGGCTATTGTGAATACTGCTGCTATAAACATTCACGTACACATTTGTGCATACAAATATGTTTGCAAATCTCTTGAGTATATTCCTAGGAGTGGAATTTCTGGGTCATATAGTAACTCTATGTTAAATAACCTTAGGAACGTCAAACTGTTTTCTAAGGTGGCTGCATTATTTTACATTCCCTCTAGCAATTTATAAGCCTACTGCAAGTTCTTAATGCAGTGATTAGAGCTGTGGTATCCAGAAGGTGGCCATTAGCAACATATGGCTATCGAGCACTTAAAATACATATAGTTCAAGTTGAGATGCTCTGTAAGTATAAAATACATGCCTAATTTTCAAGACTGAGTATTAAAATGGATATAAAATAGTTATATTTAATCCACATTAAAAATAATATATTTTAATATATTGGGCTAAAAACATATTAATTAAATGAATGTTATATTAGCAAACCAAGTACAAAAGCATATTAAAGGGATTGTATACCATGACCAAGTGGAATTTATCCTAGAATGCAAAGATAATTCAACATATAAAAATCAGTCAATGTAAAATACCATATTAACAGAATGAAGAAACACACACACAGTCATCTCAATTGATGCAGAAAAAATGTGACAAAATTCAACACCTTTTCACGATAAAAACATTCAACAAGCAAGGAATAAAAGGAAACTACCTCAGCATAACAAAAGCCTTATATATGAAAAAGACACAGTGAACATCATGCGCAATGGGGAAAGACTGAAAACATTTCCTCCAATATAAAAAACAAGGCAAGAATGCTGATTTTTACCGCTTCTACTCAACATACAGTATTGGCATTGCTCTAAGAGCAATTAGGCAAGAATAAGAAATAATAGGAATCCAAATTGGAAAGAAAGAAGTAAAATTATCTATTTGCAGATGATAATATCTTATATGTAGAAAATCCTAAAGATTCTACAAAAAGAAACTGTTAGAAATAAGTACATTCAGCAAAGTAGCAGAATACAAAATCAACACACAAAAATTTGTTTCTTGTTTACACACTAACAATGAACAATCTGAAAAGAAATTGACAAATCAATTCCATTTACAATAGCATTAAAATAATAAAATGCATAGGAATTGTTTTTTTTCATGGAATGATCTTGGGCACTCTTGTGAAAAATCATTCAACTAAGTATGTGAGAGTTTATTTCTAAGTTTTCTATTAAGTTTCATTGGTCCATATGTCTATCTTTATGGCAGTACCACACAGTTTTGATTTCTATAGCTTTGTAGTAACCTTTGAAGTCCAGAAGTATGAGTCCTCCAGTTGCATTCTTTTTCAAGACTGTTTTGCTATTTGTACGATAAAAAAAAAAAACACTGTACAAGAAATCAAAGGAAAGAAATTAAAATTAAACATATCTCATGTTCATGGATTGGAAGACTTGATATTAAGATTTCAGTACTATCTAAAGTGGTCTACAAATTCAATGCAGTCCCTATCAAAATCCCAATGTTTGTTGCAGTAATAGAAAAACCTATCATCAAATTCATGTAGAATCCCAAGGAACCAAGAATATATATAATGGTATCAAAATGAATAAAATCCTTAAATGTAAGACCTAAAACTATAATACCTTTAGAAGAAAACTTTGGGCAAAAGCCTCATGACGTTGGTCTTGGCAATGATTTCTTGAATATGACTTCAAATTCACGTCAAAATGTAAATTTCTTTCTACAGACTAAGTGAGTGATTCCTCAAGTTCACGTGGAGGCAGATGACTTCAGAGGTGTCAGAAAACTTTCCAAACACCACTCAAATAACAGGCACATTTGTAACTAAAATTTTTTGTTCATCATTCAAACTAACGATTTTTGTATTTCTACTTTCTAATTTTACTATGAGTTAGAATACAAAACTTTAATTAAGGAGCAGACATCAAATTGAAAAGAGGAAATGTATAATTCAGGAAAGGAGAATCAAGATTTGAAGAATAGACTGAATTATAAATGTTTTCTTTTATTGTTCGTTGAATAGTTGAGTTGACAATGCTTATTGTATCCTCAGAGTTTTGTTGTTACTAGGGTATTGGGAACTGGGAATGTATGTTATCTTAGAAACAATCTCACAAATGCTGGCTGGATTCCCAAGCAGTCCACCAAAGCTCACTTAACTCATAATATAAGTAATCGTGAATGAGGGAAACTAATGCTAGAGAATAAATATTTCTTTTAAATATAATAAATAGACCTGGCGTGGTGGCTCAGCCTGTGATCCCAGCACTTTGGGAGGCGGAGGTGAGAGGATTGCCTGAGCCCAGGGGTTTAAGATCAGCCTGGGCAACTTGGTGAGACCTCATCTTTACAGTAAGTCAAAAATATAAGCCGGGTGTGGTAGCACGCGCCTGTAGTTCCAGCTACTTAGAAGGCTGCGGTGGAAGGATCGCCTAAGCCCTGCAGATGGAGGCTGCGGTGGCTGTGAGTGTGCCACAGTACTCCAGCCTGGGCAACAGAGTGAGACTCCAACTCAAATGAAATAAAATAAAATAAAATAAATAAATACAATAAACATTTAAACATCTCCAGAATCTAAAATCTTTAAATGTAGAAATAAAATGCTGGTAATCTAAATTAAAAAGAAAACTAGTGACACACTGGTGGATGAAGTTTAGGGGAGAGTCTGTTTGGGACTTTGACCACTTCTAAAGGCTGTAGAGGCTGGAGATGCCATTTCTTTACTCTGGCAGATTTTGCCCCAAACTTGGAGGTTTTCTTTTTTTAATGAAAGTGTCAAAGCTACCAGCATTACTCTCTTGTCCATCAAAACATCACATTAGATGTTTTGCTTTGCTTTGTTTTGTTGACTCCTGAAGGGTATTCATGTACTCTGTTTTAAAATATTTGCATTTAGCAGACAATAAGATTTATTTGACTGCTAAAGCAAAATTTTTCACACACTCTTGAATTCTTTTTAGTCTCATGGTTTCTTCAGGTCTACTCTAGTGCTTCTTCCTTGACTTTCAAGGTCCCTTTCTCATGTTCTCAGGATCTGTTGTCCTCAGCTTGAGGCCATATTATAACTAGAGTCAGGGAACAGGTCACCCTATCTCATGCCAACTTGAAGTTTCCTGCTCCCGCAGGAACTTCTAATGATAATTGTGTTCTTAGACTCCATGGTTCTCAACTCATCAAGATCAAGGCTGAACTAAAGTCTAGTGAACTAGCTAAAAGACTAAGATCCGTTCTCCATGGTTGGTCAAGAATCTAGGATGAACATTAATAGCGTTATAGTGTGCTATTATTATTTGGAGTCAGATGGCCCTTGACTTTATTTCAACTTCTCCTTATTGAATGGCCCTAACAAATGAATTTCACCCCTCTGAGCCTGAGGGGTCTTATCTGCTAAGACAGGATCATACTATGCCACATAGTGTGTGTAAAATACTATGAAAAGTTACAGGCATATGAAATTTGGATGATTACAAGATACAATCAGTCATGAACTTGCCACCATGCACTTAAATGAGCAGCACCGTACGTACAACTTGGTTAGGTTTCGTAACCTTGGTATATCAGTGCCTCACAGCTGGGTTTGTGTCAACATGTGGCAGTGTCTTGCTGAGTGGCATTCATCATTGTTGTTGCATGTTTTTGTGTGCCATTGCGAGAATACCAGAGCTTGAATTAGAGCAACAAACAAACATTACATTTCTTGTTAAATTTGGCAAGAGTGGAAGTGAAATCAGACCTGTTAGTCCAAGTTTATGGGGATAATGCAAAGAAGAAAACGACAGTGTACAAGTGGATTAATCATTTTCAGAGGGGAAAGAAAGTGTCACTGATAGAGAGAGGTCAGGATGGCCAGTAATGAGCAGAACTGGCAAAAACATTGCAGAAATCTGTCGTATTGTGCTTCAAAATTGTTGGCTGACTGTGAGGACCATAACAGACCAAATAAACATTGAGAGAGAACAGGAAAATCTTAACTGAAAATCTTGGCATGAGAAAGGTGAGTGCGAAAATGGTCCCGAAGGATCTCTTGTGTCATTGCAATACACTAGCTCACCCGGCACTGTCCGTGAGGGAGTTTTTAACCAGTGAACAAATAACTGTACTGGAACACCTCTCCCACTCACCTGATCTGGCCCCCGATGACTTTTTTCTTTACCCAAAGGTAAAGGAAATATTGAAAGGAAGACATTTTTATGACATTCAGGACATCAAGGATAATATGATGACAGCTTTGAGGTCCATTCCAGAAAAAGAGTTCCAAAATTGCTTTGACGGGTGGACTAGGCGCTGGTGTCAGTGCACAGCTTCCTGAGGAGAGAACTTCAAGGATGATCATAGTGATATTTAGCAATGAGGTATGTAGCACTTTTTTCGGGGGTGAGTTTGTGAACTTACTGTCGGACCCTGTAGGATGTGTGGATGTGGGTTCATCTGTAACAAGTATACACTCTGGTCGGGAAGAATGATAATGGGGGCAGGTTGTGTGTCTGTGGGAACAAGATGTAATGGGAAATCTCTGAGCCTTCCTTTCAATGTTACTGCCAACTTAAAACTGCTCTTTAAAAAACTGTCTTAAATTCAAAAGTCATAGGCACATAGAAGGTGCTCAATAAATGCTAGTTTTTCTCTTTCACCTCCTTTCTAGCCTCTATCATGGAAAACCAGAAAATGGAGGAATCTGACACTCTGGTAGGAAACGCTGCTGCAGGAAAGAGGTCCTAAGAGCCCTGTTTTCCTAGGCGAGTCAGCGTGTTCTCCTGCCTTCTGCCAGCAGAAAGAGAAGGAAAAGTCCTGGGTTAAAGGTAGAAATTAGTGCTACTGTCTGGGATTGTGCAGACTGTGTCTTACACTAGGATGACTTCCAAGGGAAACGACTGGGAGATGAAATCTAGCCTGGGCTTTGCTTGCCGAACCAAGTATTACAGACAGTCTGGAGGAAAGAGAACCTTTTGCTAAAAATGGTCTGTCCAGAAGAACAGCTTTTGCAATTTCTCTGTCCAAAGATGGCATATTTTTCAAGAACAAAAAAAAGCAACATAACTAGTGCTATAGAGACCTTGTTGTCTCATGATATTTTATCTACTTTTCCATTCTATGTCTTTTCAGTGGTGCATTTAGTCCTTTCACATTCAGGCTAATTATTGAAATGTGAGCTTTTATCCCTGTCATGAGGCACTTACAGAGTTGTTGTTGTTCCTGTTTGTTTGTTGTCTTTCTTTTGATTTTTGGGTTGATTCGTGTTTGTTTTCAATCTTTTTCCTGCACTCTTGTGAAGAACATTATCATTCTTTTTTCCCTTTCTTCTGTGTTTAATACTGTCCTAAGTGTTTCTTGTAGAGCTAGCTGGTCTAGAGGCAGCGTAAGTTCTTAGGGATTGAATGTCTGGGTAAGATTTTAATTCTTCCTCACTAATGAAGTTTATCTTAGTTGGGTAGGTTATTCTTGGTTGAAATTGTTTATCTTTGAGAACTTTGAAGACTAAGCTCCAAGCTCTCCTAGCCTGAAGGGTTTCTGTAGATAAATCTGCTGCTATTCTAATTGGTCTTCCCCAGTAGGTAATCTGATCTTTTTCTCTTGCTGCCTTTAGGATTTTTTCATTTACACCTACTTTGTTTAGGTGAATTACTATGTGTCTAGGAGTTGGCCTTCTCATTTGTTGTCTTGTAAAGCATCTCTGAATCTCTTGTGTTTGAATGGTCGCATCACTGATGAGATGAGGGAAGTTTTCTTGAATAATTTCATGGAATGTTTGTTCCAGGGTGGTCTCTGTCTCTCTTTCTGCCTCAGGAAGTTCAATTACTCATAGGTTCAGCCTCTAGGTTTTATTCCGTTTTTTCAAGCTTCTTTTCTATGTTTTTGACAGTTTGGGTTAGTTCCATATTTTGGTCTTCAAGCTCTGAGATTCTTTCTTCTGCTTGGCAAATTCCGCTTTCCATGCTTATCATTGTTGTTTATTTCGTTCACAGTATTCTTTACTGTTGTTATTTCAGTTATCAACTCCTTCATATTTTCCTTTTGTCTCTCCTCAATTCTTTTTATTCTCTCTATTAATGTCTTGATATCTAGGTTTGTAGTTTGAGACCAGTCATTCTGGGAGCTCTTCATTGTTTGCATTCCAAAGTCTATTTTCTCAGTGTCTGACCTCCCAGGGGTCTGTGTGAGACCCATATTCTTCTTTTGGTTTTTCTTCATTTGTGTAGATTTTCCTCCCCCTCACTTTTTTTTTTTTTCTCTCGTTAATTCTGTTGTTCAGGGATGGCAGGGGTGCTTTTACTTCTCTTTGCTCAATCTCCTATTCTTCCTTATGTGGATCCTCTGGCTTTTTTCAATTCTGAAGCTGGACTGTGGGTTTGGGGCTGTACTTTTTGCAGTTTTGAGATTTAATTGAGGGGGGAGCTGTGATTCAAAATCTATCTGCAGATCCCAGTATCCACTGACAGGTGTATGGGCGTCCTGGAACCCACTTCCCACTGCCTTACAATCTGTCCATGAATTGGGGGTATCTGCTTGCCCCTGAAAACAAAATGAGTCAAGAGAAGGAGGAAAAAATGGGAAAAGGAAAGAGGAAGATGAAAGGGAGGTAGAGAGAGAGAAGAAGAAGAAGAGGGAAAACCAACAAGCATACCAACTTATGAATAAACAGAAAGACAAACCAAGACAGAAAAAACAAAAAAGACAAAAACATGCAGACAATCATACAAACAAACAGCCCACTGTTGGTATACTTGCCCTCGAAAAAGGCCAAATGTAAATAAAAATCTTTTTAAAAAAAATTTAAAATGACAGAAACAAAACAAGCAAATACAAAATCATAAACAAAAACAAAGAGAAGAAAAAAGCTAAAACTAAAATTTAAAAAAACAAAAACAAGAAAAAAAAACACCTCACTTTGTGGCCATTTCTGTGGCTCCAGGTTCTTTTCAGGCCTCTGCCTTAGGGAACAACTCTGGTCTCTAACCCCTCCCCTCCACTCTCAGTGCAGGCTTATAGGGTTGCTCTCAGTGTGGGTCAGATGCCCCATGGACTACTGTGGGAAAAGGATGGATCAGATCCAGATGCACCCTACTTGCTGCTACTGCTGTTAAGTCTCCCACTCCGATCTGACATGTCTCTGCCTGTTTCAGCATGGGGGAGAAGCATGTCTAAGTCTGATGAGAAGATAGCCTCTGGGTCCAAGATGGAGGCTAGGCAGAGCTGGGTGGGGCAATGCAAGTCTCTGCCCAGTCCTGGGACTGAGAAGATGGTGTCAGTCAGTGTCTTGTCACTGGTGTTGGAGCTTTATTCCAGATTTCCACGACCTGCCTCCTCCACAATTCCTCCTGCTTATGCCTGGTCTGCTACTGCAAGTGGTGGCATGGGCTGGGTGACAGGTGGTGAGGGGCAGTTGTTCACTGCTGCCTCCTCTCAAGAGAGCCTTGAAAATGGCAGATGATCCTGTGTGCCCAGGACTCCAATCTCAGGGCAGTGGTGGGTTGCAGTCACCTCTGGAGGTGCTTGAACTCAAGTCTCCCCTCAAACAAACTTTTACTCACTGGCACACACCCACTCACACAGAGAGTCTTTATGGGCACTTGCTTTTGAGGAGACTCTCACAGTCCCACCTGTTCCATCACCATCTTGCCCAGACTTCCAGAGAAACCATATTACCTCTGGATAAGTTCTGGAGATAAACGCTTCTGGTACTTCATTCATTTATTCATCAATTCAACAACGCACATCTAAAATAAATACAAATCTATTTATGGCAATTCATAAAGTACTATGTCAGGAGAAGTGGTTTTCAGGCTTGATTTTTGAGATCTCCCCAACAGGCTATAGCAACACTTGGCACTGCCTGGGGTATGGGAATTATGTTCACTGTGCCCTTGCATAAGTAAGGACAAGAATGTCAGCAGTACATAATTACATTTCCTGTCTCTTAAATCACAACCGTCTTTATATGAATGTCATACACTCTGTTTCAATCATTGCATGTTTTATAGTTTGTGATTATTTTTGTAAAGAAGGGTAGCCTGGTAAACCCATGATAAATTCCATAAAAATCTCCTGCATTCTAAATAAGCAGCAGAATCTGAACTGCAGATAGAGACATGAAAGACATCAATACATATTTTCCTGGACACATTGCTGTGTTGTCCACATGTCTGAAGACAATGCCATTTGGATTACAGGATTTTATGCATGAAAGTTTTATCTTTGCAAGCCAAAGTCAAGTGTGGGTGGTTTTGTTGTTGCTGCATCTGGTGCACTGAGTTTCCAAAAGGAAAAGCCCACATCTTGGCAGATGCTGATTCCAGTGCCTCCACATTTCCCAAAGAAGTTGGAAATTGGAGCTGAGAAGAAATTCCTTTTGTAAATATAAATGGTCTTTGTAGACCTTGCCAACCAAAAAAAAAAGGAACTTGTATAGTGATTCTACTCATAAAGTTACTCATATTTAGGGACAAAATCAGTGGCATTTATTTACTGAACACCTATTATAAATCAGATAAGATCCTAAGAATTCATTTTCAGAATATAGCAAAACCAAAAAGCTATGTATTTGAAAATGTTAATTGTAACAGTATGGCAAGAGACTGAAAATAATCTTTATGCCCAACAATAAAGGAATAGTACAGTAATTATGGCCTATTGGCAAGCTAGAAAATTATGTAACCAATAAAAATGATAATTTTGAACATTATATAGAGGCAAGAAGTTATTCATATGATATGTTTAGAGGAAAAGAGCAGAATTTAGAATGCTGCTTGCAATGTGGACCTGCAATGAGATCAGGGACCAAAGAATGATAAGTCATACAATTTAGGAAAATAAAAATAGTTCTCAGTAAGGCTAGTGAAATTAGATAGTTCTTTCTACCTTTCAAATATTAGTTAAATATCATTGATTTAAAATCTATTCAATACTACAAGTATAATCTATCCAATCATCATAAAATATTCTTGGAGCTACTGAGCACTGTAAATTTTTTGCAGGGGGAGGGAGTAGAGGGGGAGAAGAGGGTGAGACGTGTACTATACCTCATGATGCTTGGGGTCCATAATAAATTAAAACCAACATGTTAGAAGCATTCATGAATAATACAAGACCCTTTGTAATGAAGTTCTAAGCTCATAGAAGAAAGAAGACCTGTAAACAATCAAGAATGGCTTCAAGGTTAGCACTTGGGCCTTGAGGAATATGAGAGGTCTGGATAGGCAGAGGTGGGAGAAGACAGCGCGAGCAGAGTGATACATACCCAGAGCAAAGGCTCTGACACAGAATTATGGTAGCGTTCTCTTATCTTTATTTGCTCTGACAAGGCATAGGCATAGATAATGGGAGAAGAAGGAGGACCCTGATCGGGAAGGAAGATGAGGAATGTTGGAGATTAGGTTCTATTTCTAGACCACCTCAGTCACATAAATAACTGAGTGAAGTAGGGCTTCTGGTGTGTGTTAATGTATTATCTCCTTCCCGACCAACGATATTCTTATCCTACAGCCTTTGGAATCACTAATATCCAAGTAGGTACTCAGTTGATATTAGCTGAAAGAGAATCAGGGTTTATTACAAAGCGGATTTCTCTTGTGCAAAACTAGCTCTCTGGAGGACTGTGGGCATGGTTGAGGGCTGTGCTTGCTGAGGCTGGCATGCTTGCCAAGGCTCACATCTTCCTTAATGCCCATAAGTGTTTGCATAAGGCTGGTGTCGAGCATATAAAAATAACCATTGCCCTGTGGACAAAGATGCCACAAGCCGGTTCATCTTGGTGAAGTAAAAATGCCATATGAAATAAGGCTTAAAACCTATTAATTCCTGTTGCAGCAGTTAAAAGCAGGGCAGAACTCTAGAAAAAAAGCCCATCACCCAATATAAGGTCACATTAATCTTCCAAGGGAAAAACCTTTATAGTTCCTTTTGTACCTGAAACTCTATTACTTTTATATTGCTCAAGGATTATCCCTTTTTGGCCTATCTTTATTCTCAACCAAATAAAATAGAAACAAAAAAAGACTAAGGTATACAAAGGCTTTCAATATTATAAAGCAGATATTGCAGGATGTGCTTTAAATTTGCCTGCAACAGAGTTTCTTGATAATTCAACCTAGAATCAGAAGATTTACCCACCCAGTAAGATTTGCTCCCCTACACACAAACACACACACACACACACACACACACACAGACAATGTGGAGGGGCCGAGTGGGATGTGTGCTCCCTGTAGGCAGACAGCTTCCAAAAGAAGGGAAACAGGCAGAGGTAGAGATACACGTCTGTTTTTCCTTCCAAGCCCACACATCAGGTCATTCTACCTGCACTGGGCAGGTGGGTGAATGAGGAAACAGAGTAAAGCTAGAGTCTTCTGTTGCCGGGGGTCCCTTCATGTGGGAGAAAACATCAGGAGTATAGAAGTAAGGATTCCCACTCTCTCCTGAAGGATATGTCTTTGCAAATTAACTGCAAGCAAATCCATCAAATAAATACCTAGCAAAAGGACTGCTAGATCATTTTTATCTTCATAGATATTGCTAAATTTCCCTCCAGGAAGGTTGCACCAATTTTCTCCCAGCAACAAAGTGTGAAGATATCCGTTATCTAACCTTCCACCACCAGTTCTTGATATCATTAAACATTTGAATACTTTCCCATCTGATGAGGAACAGATATCTCATTATTACTCTGATTTGCATGTCCTTAATTATGAATGAAGTTGAGCTTCATTTCATGTTTGTTGGATATTTTTAACTATTAGCACTTCTTTTTCTATAAATTGCCCTTCATATGCCTTTCTCTGCTTTTTTAAGGTTGCTCTTTTTTTATTACTGATTTGTATGAATGAGCACTTAGTGAACTAAAGGAGTTGGCCTTATATGTTGAAAGTCTGTTTTTCTAGATTGCTATAGTCTTTTTGCTTTTTTTTTTTTTTTTGCCAATACACAGTTTTAAACATTTATGTGGGTAAATTTATCAATCTTTTCTGTTATGTTTTGGGAGTGTAAAGTAGTTTGTTTTTTGGTGACTCACGAGCTAAGTGAACATGGCTCAGTATAGATTTAACTGGATTTCTTCCCTAACCTTGCTAATAATAATCTTTGCTACCCTTTTCAACTATTTCAAAGGCTGCTATCAGTGTAAGGAGGCCATCTACCTACTTTTACAGAGAAGATCAGATTTGTTTCTGTTCTAATAATAGTGTTCTGTGTATGATTCATTTTTTTTAATGCTGCTAATTTTTTTAAAACTAAACTTACTTTTGTTAAATTTTGTTTTAGAAAATCACACAATACCCACTCCCAGTTCACTCTAAGATAAAACTGACTTCTAAGAACTGTCCACAAATTTAGAAAAAAATTACCCACGTATGGTGAGTGCACACTCAGCTACTCAGGAGGCTGAGACAGAAGGAACATCTGAGTCCAGGAGATTAAGGCTGCGATGAGCCATGGTAATGCCACTGCACACCAGCCTGGGCAACAGAGTGCCGCCCTGATTCAAAAAAATAAAAATAAAAAAGAGCTGCTCACTGGAGGTTGTTTCCCATTTACCTTCTTCCTGTCTCACTTCCAGTCTCTTACTTCCAGGGTCAGCTAATGTTCATGCCCCTGATGGAGGAGGCCACACCAATTCAAACTTGTGCCTTACACAATTATGCACATACTATAATTTGCCAATTGTTTGATGAAATGGTAGAGACTGTGGGTAACAGGCCGAGAATGGAGAGAGAGCCAAATGGTCTTAGCACCTGCCTAAGGGACTCTCTTCTGGCAGAAGAAAATGGCTATGGGCATTCATAGAAGCCAGACACCTGGACTGGAAATCTCCCATGGTAGAGATGCCCAGCTGCTGACGGCACAACTCCTAACCTCCTGGCAACCATCAACTGGAAGTTATAAGATTCTTAAAAAGAACTACACATTTTCTTTATTTGTAGGATGCTTGACAGTGAACATAGCACTACCATATGCAGAATTTCACCAAGGTATAGTGACAACAGCACTGGGCTTAAAATCAGAAATTGTGACTTCCCCTCTAATAGTTGTGTGCCACTTGGAGATGGACAAATGTTTCTTCAACAGACACAGAAAACTATAACCACACCAAAAAAAGTATATATATATTAGACTTCATTAAAATTAGAAACTTCAGCTATCTTAAGAATTTTTTTATTTTCTTTAAAATATATATAACTGTTTAAAATAAAAATTATAACATAATATCATGGAGAGTAAATGGGTTTCCTGTGAAATACATATTGTTGGGTATTTTCTATCTAATCTGATCGTCTCTGTCTTCTAACTGAAGTGTTTGGATTATGTACATTTAGTATAATTATCAATATCATTGGGCTTAAATATACTATCTTGTTATGTGTTTTCTACTTCCCCCATCTGTTTTTTATTCTTTTTCCCCTATTTTCCTGTCTTATTTTGGGTTGAATATTTCACAGTATTCTACTTTTTCTCCACCATTAGCTAATTGACTTTACCTTGTTGTTTTAAATGGTGATGCTGTGCTTTATAATACACAGCTTTACTGTATCTCAATTTTACTTTAAATAATATTATATGTCATAAAAAAGTATGACATCTGCAAGCATATAATTCCATCTACACCTCATACTTTAAGCTATTGTTGTCGTGCATTTTACTTCTGCATCTATAGCAGACTCCATGCCACCTTATTGCTTTTGTTTCACTGTGCACTTTTTTAGGGGCATTTTTAAAATATAAAATTAAATTAAAGTATAAAATTGTTTTATACTTATAAGCACAAAAAATCTTCAGATCAAATATAGCAGTATACAAAAATGGCATTTCACCATTATCTAGGAGGATTTGCCCTAAGAATGGTAGGTAGTTTAACATTCAAAAATAAATCAATTTAATTCTCCATATTAACAGCATAAGGCAGATAATGTAATCATCTTCAAAATTGTGGAGACAATATCAACAAATTGTAATACCTATTTATAATAAAACTTCTAAACATTTAGAAACATAAGAGAATCTCCTAAATTAATAAAGGGAATCTATTAAAAAAAAAAACAAACTCTGAAGCTAATATCATACTTAATGATTAGATATTTAAGATTTGCTTCTTGAATCTTAGAACAAGGCTAGAATGTCCACTATCAAAATATTTATTCAACATTTTACTGGAGATTTTACTAGTAATGCAGTAAGGCAAGAAAAGTAAATAAAACCCAAAAAGATCACACAAAAAAAGAGGTAAAACTGCCTCTACTTACAAATAATATAATTACTTATGTTGAGAATCCTAAGGAATTTGCAAAACAATTACTAGAATTAATACCTACATTTAGCAAGGATACAGTATATAAGGTCAATATTCAAAGTCAACATGTCTGTGAATGAGAATCATCAATTGGAAATTTTAATTAAAATGATAGTTTTATTTACAATTTCAATTACAAAAAATACAACATAGCAATAAATTTAACAAAATATCTGTAATATTTCTGCATTGAAGTCTGCAAAACTCCTCTGAGAGTGACTAAGGAAGACTTTAATGAATGAGGAGATACGCCATACTATGGATTTTAAGATTGCATATTGCTTAGATGTTAGTTCTCTCAAAAATGATATATAGAATCAATGCAATTTCAATCATAATTACACTAAGCATTTTGTCGAACTTAGCAAGCCAATTCTAAAATTTATATGGAAATGAAAATGGAAATGACTTAGAAGAGCAAAAGCAATCTTCACAAAAAATAAATAAATACATAGAATTGGAAGACAAGTGTCGCCTGGTGCCAAAACTTGCTATATAGTTATAGGACACTGTGGAATTGGCATCGGGATAAACAAAATGGTCAACAAAACAGGATACAGAATCTAGAATAGATTCATATTTAAGATCATTTGATTTTTTTTGACAAAACATCCAAGCAATCCACAAGGAAATCAAAGTCTTTACCAAAAAATGGCACTAGAATGACTGGATATTCATAAGAAATAAATGAACTTTGGCCCCTGCCTCAAATTTATTTGAGATGAATTACAGACCTAAATAGAAATGACAAAATTGGAAATTTTCTCAAAGGAACTAGGACTACTACTTGAATGTAGGAAATGTTTATTCAACAGGACACAGAAAGCAGTAATCATAAAATAAAGCAATAGTATATTAGACTTTATCAAAATTAGAAACTTCTTATCAAAAGACATCATTACTATGAAAATAAAGACAAGTGACAGACCAGAAAAGAACAGTCACAAAACATATATCTGACAAAGGGTTGTGATCAAAGACAAACAAATTTCTATGGCTCAATTATAAAAGACAAATAATTGAAAAAAATGTACAAAAGTTTTAAACAGATGCTTTGGAAAAGAAAATATAAAATGGCTAATTAGCACATAAAGTTTTCAACATAATCATTCCACAATGAGATATCACCACACCAGATTGGCTAAAATGAAAAAGACTAACAACTCCAATTGTTGAGGAGAATGTGCAGCAACTGGGACGCATGTAAATTGTATGTATTGACCAAACAGACTTGAAATCATATTCCCATAAAAATCTTGTATAAGAAAATTTATAGTAACTTTATTATAGTAGCCCAAAACTGGAAACAGTCCAGGAGTCTTTCAACAGAATATATTTTTAAAAATAACTGTAGTATGTATTCATATACAATATCTATAACAGGTGGGCCTAACAATTATAGTTTAAATTCCTACTATGATCCACTTTATAAGAATCTTTGTCTATTTTATTTAATACTCATAATTACCTTTTGAGATAGATATTATTGCACAAGTGAGAGAGTTGAATTTCCTGAGATAAACAACTTGCCCAAGTCATACAACTGGCAAGAAATAGAGCCAGAGATTTAAACAAAGGACAGCTTGTATGCCAAAAATCCATGTTGTCAACAAGGATGCTTCACATTTTCTACTTGAACTTCCAGTGATAGTAGAACTCCCAGTCTTCTAGAAAAGCCTATTCCATTGCTGAGAAGCTCTGCTTAATCGATTTCCTTACCTTGGACTGTTCTTGGACTCTGAAACTTCTACAATATACAGTATACATTTGCCAAGGTTATTATTGTCAAAGGTTCAGAAATTTTTGCCCTTCCAAAGTCCTTGTGCCCTATGAATGTCCCAGAAGAAATCCTGCAAGAGGAATAGAAGATAGAAATATAGGAAGATGATAGAAAGAGACACAGATACACAGAAAGACAGAGAGAGGTGATCCTAATGTCAGGAGAAAACAGGTGTCTAACTGTTGGCCAAAATGTTAAATTACTAGAGCAATTCAGTTTCCCAATTTGCCATGATGCCAGCTACCCAGAATTAACAAAGACCTGCATATATCAGCAAACAGCTGAAGATAATTTTCAGCAACACTGTGCCCAAAGCAAAGCAAAGTATTCTAAAGATCTCATTAAACCTTTCGAGCCTGAATGTTCATCTGATTTCATTGTAAGTCACAGACTTTGCCTCCTGCACTCTCCAAAGTATTTCTAGAATCAACATTTTTCTGGGAAAACGATGTGTCACAGTGAACAAGCCTACTTGTCCAGTCTTGCAGAATCGATCCATACTGTTCCTCTCTCGGACACTTATGAAACATTTCCTTCTATTTGTCCTGTTTCAGATTGGCATTGTGTGTTTTACAGTCTGCACTTCCCAAAAGAGCCAATGTATAAAAGATAGTTCTTCTTTGGATATTTCTTGCAGTGTGTTATCTCTGAAATGGGTGTGGCCTTTGATATGACTACCCAGCTTCAAAGCAATTAGTAGCAAAGAAGGCCTCCACCCTCTCTGTATAACAGTTTTTCTAAGCATCAATTCAGAGTGTTTTAAGGTTTGAGAGAACCAATATGAACTTCGGGAGAAAAAAGAAATTGTATTTGTTCAAGCTGTGTACCATTCCATTTTTAAAAATGGCATCTTTGAAGTTATATTTTAAGAGACTTTGTGGTGTCTCCTCTCCCTATATCCTGTCAAAATTCCTTCACTATATATCATAACACACACACACACACACACACACACACACACAGTTCAGCAATTCTTAATACTCACCCACGTAACTGGGTTCAATGGCATAAAATATTCCTACAGAATTCCACCCCATGCCACTGAATGAGTTCAGAGAAAGCAGCGACTCCAATCCAAGAGCACCTGCTTCTATGACTCCCCAGACTGTAAAATTGATGGAACCATTCTTTACTAAGATGTGGCTGCCTTTACTCCCTCATTCTGGACCACTTGAATGGGACCCAGGTCAATCTTAAAGCTACTGCATGCTTATTCCAAATGTTCCTCAGAGGATGATGGGAATGCAAGATCAGGAGAAGTGTCAGAAAACTTCACTTGAGGACTGCATTTCATTTGCACGTTGAAAGTACACTTTGATCTCCTGCACCCCTCTGTTCAACAAACTACCACATCTGCAGTGTGGCTAGAGCTGCCTCTGCCAAAGCAATGACTGCAACTCTTGGTAATGGAATACCAGATGAACTCCTCCTTCCCCAGTTAACTGTTACCGCCCAACTTCCAGCCCCCAAGTGTCACATCCTGCCAGAAGGCAGGATTTGCATTTTTGTTCAAAAAGAAAGAAATTACTATACTCCCTATAGAACAAATTCCAATCTGAAAACAGAATGGCCTTGGACCTGTTTTTAAAAACAATGGTTAGTTAACCAAACATTAATCTCCAAAAGAATTTAAATGGCATTTAATGTAAACAGTAGAAGCTTTATTCATGGGAGTATAAGAAAAATTATTATCACTTAAATTATTTCTTGTCTTCCATCAACCTGCATGGGATAGGAAATAGAAGTTCTTAATTAGAATCAGAATGTCTGTTTTTTGCTTTTGTGTCGTATGTTGTTTGGTTTTGTTGTTGTTTTTTTTTTTTTTTTGCCTGGGGTACTCTTGTTATATTCACAAGCAATTGACTCCTTTCACATTGGTGCCATCTTGAAGCCACCTTGAAGATTATGATGCTTTAAAGGCAAAAAGCCGCAGGAAATGCAGCAACTGTATTTGCCTTTGCTGTTGTCTGAACAACCTCCGTTTACAAGCACTATAAAAGATGAATTCACTTTAATATTCAGAGTGCCTCCCCATGTTATGTTGGATCAGAATGTGACAATAAGAATCCTCTGCAATACTTATCACTAAGTCAAGACGAACTTTTTCCAAGTACCACAGACCACTTTCTTCTTGATTTGGACTGATGGGAGACTGAAACTACTAAATCAGTATTCATGTAAGAATTAGGATATGCTGGGAAACCAAAGGCTATTTGAATTCGGTTTTGTATGCCTTTTAACTGGAAGGAATATCTTGTGTTTTCTAAAATTCACAATTATTCCATTAAGCATAGAGGTCAAAGTCTCATCAAAATAAGTCAAACAGAATTCTTTTGCTTCAGTATTTCTAAGGGAGGGTTTCTAAAGTCTTCATATTAGAAAAAAGATTAAAAGTTCGATTTTTAAAGTTCATTTAAGTAGGAGAAAGCACACCCTCTCCATTTATAATCGCTGTCATAGACCTGGCAAATCGAGTGTTCTGAATATTCCACCTAAGAATTATTTACAAGGCATTCTATCAAAGCTCAACTTTATTTATTTCTGACAAGACAAACACCCAGAAATAAAGGACATCTTTTTATTCTTTCTGAGTCTGTCAATTCTATTGCCTCTGTGTCAAGAGCATGAATGATTGGGAACTTCATTCTGTGTGTGACACTGGAGGTTGATGGAGTCAGGTAATGCAAAATGAACATGGAGCAAGATGGAAAATGTCAGCTACCCAAATTGCAAGTGTAAGAGTTCCCTTCTAAAGAGGGAGGGTGTGAAATGCAAAGAGCTCTGTACTGAAAGGATTGAGATTTAGGTTCTGACCCAGGGTGGTAAACCTGAAGCAAATCATATTACTTTTCTGGGTCTTTGCTTCATGTGTAAAAAATAAAGCATATCAGTTAAGCCTATTTTGGTCGCAGTTGATAGAAACCCACTTCAAAATACTTTAAATGAAAAAAATTGATTTTATTATCTCACATACTCAAAATTTCCAAATAGTAAACCTCAGGAGAGACTAGATGTAGATGCTTAAAGGAGACAGTGGTAAACTATCTCTCTTCACTCATCAGCTCTGGGTTTCTTTCTATTGCCTTCATTCAAAGAGAAGCTTTTCTCAAGGAAAACAATGAAGGTCCATTTACTATAGATCCCATGGATATTAAAAGGATGATACAAGATCTATGAACAACTCTATGCCCACAAATTTGAAAGTGTAGATAAAATGAACCAATTCCTTGAAAGACACCATCTGCCA
The DNA here is from genome assembly GCA_963574415.1 of Tarsius wallacei. Lineage (NCBI taxonomy): Eukaryota > Metazoa > Chordata > Mammalia > Primates > Tarsiidae > Tarsius > Tarsius wallacei. The sequence goes on along the minus strand of CAUYQG010122054.1, from coordinate 28,508 downwards.
TAACACACACAAAAAGAAACAATCTGAAGAGGCCTAAATCTATTAAAGAAATTGAATCAATAATTAATAACTTTCCAAAACAGAAAACAGTCTCAGATGGGTTCACTGGTGAGTTCTACCAAACATTTAAGGAAAAAAAAAATTATCTTTTAGAAGCTAGAAGCTTCTAACTCATATCTATGAGGCTAACATTACCCTAGTACTAAAAAGGCAAAGACTTTAAAAGAAAATCACAGAACATTATCTCTCACGAACATACATATAAAAATGCTCAACAAAATATAAGCAAATCAAATCCAATAATTTATGAAAAGAATTATACATCACAACAAAGTGGGATTTATTGCATATGTGCAAGGCTGGTTCAACATCAAAAAAATAAATTAATGTAATCCATCACATTGACAGGTTAAAGAAGAAAAACCACATGATCATATCAATAGATTCAAGTTTTCCCACTAAGATAAGAAGCAAAGCAAGGAAGCTCCTTCTCACCACTACTTTCCAACATCATACTAGAAGTCCTAGAAAATGCAAAAGACAAGAAATAAAATAAAGGGTATATAAACAGAGAAGATAAAAATAAAACTGTCATTGTTCACAAGTGCTATAATTGTCTATGTTGAAAATCCAAAAGAATTGACAAAAAAAAAAAAAATCCTCCTGGAACTAATAAGCAATTACAGCAGAATTCCAGGATACAAGTTTAATAGACAAAAATCAACCACTCTCCTATATACCAGCAATGAACAAGTGGAACTTGAAATGAAAATGCAATGCCACTTACATTAGCATTCAAAAAAAGAATACTTAAATATATAAATATACATCTAACAAAATATGCACAGCTATATGGGGAAAACTATAACACTCTGATGACAGAAATCAAAGAACTAAGTAAATGGAGGTATAGTACAGGTTCATGAATACAAAGTATCGATACTGTTGTCGTAGTCCTTTTAGTCCACTATAACAAAATACCACATACTGGGTAGCTTCTAAACAACAGAAATTTATTTTTCAAAGTTCTGGAGGATGGAAAGGCCAAGATCAAAGCACTAGAAGATTCAGTGTCTGGTGATGGCCCAATTCCAGGTTCACAGATGGCACCTTCTCACTGTGTCCTCATATGGTTGAATAAGCAAACAAGCTTTCTTTTATAAAGGCACTTATCCTGTTTGTAAGGGCTGCCTCAAAATCTAAACATCGCCCAAAAGTTCAGCCTCTTAACACCATCATCTTGGGGATTAGGATTTCAGCATATATGTAGGGGGAAAACAAGCATTCGGACCAAAGCAACCGTCAAGGTGTCAGTTCTTCCCAACTTGATCTATAGAGTCAAACAAAATTCTAGCAAGTTTTTTTTTTTCTTTTGGATACTGACAAATTGATTCTACAGTTTATATAGAGAGGCAAAAAACCCAGGACGGCTAACACAATTTAGCCTTCACAAGGAGAAGAACATAATTGAAGGATTGGCACTATCTAATGTCAAGCCCTACCATAAAGCTACAGTAATCAAGACAATGCAGTACAGGCAAAATAATAGACCAATCAACGGAAGAGAAGAGACCCATATGATTGTAGTCAACTGATCTTTGACAAAGAAGAAAAGGCAATATAGTAAAGACAGTATTTTCAACACATAGGGATGGAATAACTGGACATCTACATGTAAACAAAAACGAATCTAGACACAGACCTTACACCTTTCACAAAAAATAACTCAAAATAGGTCAGAGACCTAAATGTAAAATGAAAACTATAAAAATTTCTGGAAGAACACATAGGAGAAAACTGAGACGGTCTTGGGTTTAGAAATGACATTGTATATGTAACAAGGGAATCATCCATGAAAAAAAGAATTGATAAACTGGACTTATTACAATTAAAACTTTCTTCTCAGATGTTGACAAATATGCAGAGAAAAAAGAATGCTTCTACGCTTTTAATGGGAAGGCAAGCTACTTAAATCTCTATGAAAAGCAGTTTGGAGATTTCTCAAAAAACTGAAAATAGACTTACTGTTTGACTCAGCAGTCCCACTACCGAGTATATACCCAAAGGACCACAAATCACTCTACCAAAAAGACACATGCACGTGTGTGTTTAATCACAGCACTATCCACAATAGCAAAAACATGGAGCCAAGCTACATGCCCATCGATGGTGGAATGGATAAGAAAAATGTGGTATAAGCCGGGCTCGGTGGCTCAGCCTGTAATCCCGCGCCTTGGGAGGCTGAGGTGAGTGGATTGCCTGAGCCCGCGGGTTCGAGACCCGCCTGGGCAACTTGGCAAGACCTCATCGCTACAATAAATCAAAACTTTAGCCGGGCGTGGTAGCGCGCGCCTGTAGTTCCAGCTCCTTGGAAGGCTGAGGCGGAAGGATCGCCGGAGCCCAGCGGGTCGAGGCTGTGGTGGCCAGGAGTGGCCACTGCACTCCAGTCTGGGCGACAGAGTGAGACTCCAACTCAAAAAAAAAAAAAAAAAGTGGTATATATACAAGATAGAATATTACACAGCAATAAAGAAGGACAAACATATGAACTTCAGAGCAACTTAGATGGATTTAGAATCCATTATACTCAGTGATCTATCACAGAAACAAAGAACAGAGTACCATATGTTCTCACTCATAAGTGGACCCTGAACATTTACCATAATACCGTAAGAAAAAGATTAGCAGTAGCGGGACACTGCCAGGTTGAGGGTGGAGACACAGCATGAATAAGTGTACCTGATCTCAAAACAGGGAAAGTGGGAACCAAAGGGAGGCCCAAACTTTACCTGTACAATGTCTACTTGTATACCTAATCCTGAATTATACCCCATATCTTTAAAATAAAATATATAAACAACAACAACAAAAACAATGGCAACTCCTTTTATCAATGACAACCAGGTTTGTAACACATGAACCTTTGGGGGGCACATTCAGACCACAGGACAAGGCGACCCCTTGTTCCATAGATAATATACAGAGCCAGCTCTGGAGGAAATGGGTATCACAAAGACACAATTGCTTTTACCCACTGAATACTTATTCTACCTTCTTATGGTAACAGAATGTTTGTCTCACCCTGGATAACCACCATTCCTCCATTTCTCAGTCCTCATGGCTCGAATATGAATGCTACCCTTCTGTTCACAAACTCAGGAGTGAGCACTTGATTTAGGTCTGGCCAATTAGCATATTTCTCCCTGATCACAATGGTTGATTCAGAGATGTGCATGTGGCCATCATGCAGAAGCTTGAACATAAGAGGGACTGGACTAGTTAAAGTAATTCTCCATGTGTTTGGTTGGAACACTTTGAGTTCCTCCATATCAACTCCAGATAGACCTAGGGACTGGGATAAAACTGAAGTCATTGGTGAGGATCAAGTAGATTCTGCGTGACCTAGAGCCTGGCAGCACCAAGAGCACATCTAAACATGGAGAGGGATTTAGGACTAATGGCTAATCAAAATAAGAAAGCACTGATAGGGAAGGGATTTTAAGGAATAAAGAACTGGATCATTTCTAAGTCAGCAAATGTTTATCAACTGATCCTTTGTGTATGACATTTTACTTGGAGACAAGTAGAGCCAAGGAGTACATGGCACCTTCTCTGCTCTCAAAGAATTTCTATTATACAAATTACATTAATATGTGGTGGAATGAAATAAATACCAAAGAGACAAACAAAAGCATTTTATGGGCTCACAGGGCAATTACATGACTGGTGCACTAATGGAAGCCTTAACAAAAGAGGGGACATGTAAACACGTTACTGAAAGATAAAGTTCAACTTTTTAAAAATGGCAGATTAAATGACAAATTTCACGAAAAAGCAAATGAGAAACAGCACAGAGCAGGGAGTTGTTCAAGGAGGTAAATGAGAAAAACAAGTGACTTCTACTTGGGAAATGGCATAGACAAGATCAGAAAGACACGTTTTGCCCACTGAATACTTACTCTACCTTCTTATGGTAACAGAATATTTGTCTCACCCTGGGTAACCACCATTCCTTCATTTCTCATTCTTCATGGTTTGATTATGAATGCTACCCTTCTTTTCACAAAATCATGAATGAGTACTTAATTTGGACCTGGCCAATTAGCATATTTCTCCCTGGCCACAGGGATTGTGCATGTGACCTGTCAGTCCAATGAGACTCAATTTTGGGCTTTTAATTGAAAAATATCTTTCTGTTGAGGTTGTTATACTGTGAGGATGTATTTCTGGAGCAGGCAGGGACCACCACAGGGAGGGGCCTGCCTGTAGAGTGAAGCATCCAGAGAGAAATTCAGAGTCAAGGGTCAGAGACAGTGTCCCGAACTTGCCCTGAGTTTTCAGCTATGTGAACCAACATCCCTCCTCATCCCTTTTTACTTAAGTTTATTTGAATTGGATGTAAATTGTTTGTAATGAAAGGGTCCTGGCTAATATGCAAGGCGTGGAGGTCCTATTTTGTAAAGCAAGCAGAGTAGAGAAGGCAGTTGAATTAATAGCAGCAGTTGAGCCATCTTGAGACTGGTGAGAAATGAGACTGGAAAGGTATGATAATACAAGTTGGCACAGATCTGAGGAGAGGACTGATATATTAACAACAAGGAGTCAGTCCAGTGTTTATTTTTTATTTTTGAGTAGTAGACTGATGCAGTGAAGATTTTAATCTTTGTCTTTTTCTTGTAATTTTTAAAGCTTTCTATTGTTTACCCTCTCTATTCTGGATTGGTTATGCTTGCAGCAATGCTGGTTTTACTTTTTATGGCTCTCTTCTGTGGACTTAACGCATTTGAGGTCATGACCTCTAATCTCAGGTATGTGCCTCTCTGAGAAGAGACAAGGAGAATTTCCCAGAGATGATGCACAGTGAGCACAGCCTCACCAGATACCTCCCAGTTGGATTTCATCTTTCCCTCTTCCAAATCTGTATATGACTGAATTAGTATTTCTCTTATGGCAATGAACCCTGTATGACTTGTGCTATCGTAATGTGACACTTATCTTCAAACTACCCAAACTCTTATACTATATGGTGGCTTCTTTAGTGGGCAGAAGCTAAACATTGTGCATATTTTAGAAGAAATTTTTCACAGTGCCAGTCCATTCTCTTGAATACAATAGGTAGTCAACTGCTTATGGGGAAATTTTTCCTTTAAATAGAACTGTTACATTTCTATTAAAGCAGGTATTAGTATCTAGAATTAGAGAATGGTTACCTGCTAGAAAATTTTATTCCTTTTTGAATGGTTAGAGGGCAAAATAACTCACGGCAGAGACCGTTCTGGCATTTTGAATGTGCAAGTGTATTTATCCTGAGAACAGAAAAGACTATTGTCTCCTTAGGTCATAGGAAAACCCTGGAAGTTTTTAGGAGTATAATCCTCATTCCTTATGTCTTCTGTTCTCTCTTTATGCTACACTCAATAGCTTTCTTTTTCATGGCATTATTATATATATGCACTTTCTTCTGTTGGAGATGGAACTTAATTCTACCCATTACTCTCCCCACCCCTAACTCTTTCCCCTTGAGGGTGAGTTAGAGTGACTCATTTCCTAAGCACAGAGCAAGCAAAGGGAGGATAATAAGTTTACACTGGAGAATCCTGGCAAACACCATCTAAGCCCTGTGATGAGAGTTAACATCACCCATGTTGTCATGTGAAGAACACGCACCCCTGATGTGATGTGACAAAAGGGCACTTCACCCCTGTTGTTTCCTTTTCAAAAACCCGTAACCCTGATCTAATCATGAGAAAAATAACAGAAAAGGCCAGAATGGGGAACATTTACAGGATATCTGGCCAGTACTACTTAAAACTGTCAAGGTGATGAAAACAAGAAAAGACTGAGCAACTGTCACAGACCAGAAGAAGCTGGAAAGACTTGACAACTAAATGCAATGTGGTAATCTGGATTGGATCCTGAAACAGAAAGAAGACATTCATGGAGATAAATAGGGAAAGTCAAATAAAGCCTAGAGTTTGGTTAGTAGTAACGCGCCAGTGTTAGTTTCTTTATTTTGATACAAATATACCATACGAGTGCATGTAAGATATTAGCTAATGTAAGATGGAGGAACTGGGTGAAGGACCAGGAACTCTCAGTACTAACACTGCAACCTTTCTATAAATCTAAAGCTATTCAAAAATAAAAAGTTTTAAAAAATAATTGTTATGAAGTATTTCAGTAATGCAGAAAGTTAAGTAAGATGTAATTAACAACATGTATCAATCAGCCAAAGTTAAGTAATAAAAATTACAAATATGAAGTCTTCTGTGTATGTCTCCACAATGTTGATATCCTTTTCTTGAGAGGTAATCACTATTTTAAATTTATATTCATTATTTCTGTGTATTTTTTTTCTATATATATGAGGGGGACCCAAAAACCTCAGAATTTATTTATTAAAAAATTGCGTATTTATTCTTACATGTTTAAACTTCAGTCACCCTCAAAGTACTCTGAGGCTATCGAGACGCTTTTTCCACTGCTCAAAACAGTTTTGAACTTGTCAATTTTGATGTCTTTTGGTACTTCTGTTGTCTTTTGTTTCACCTCTTACACATTGGCAAAACGTTTCCCTTTGAGGATTTTTTTCATTCAAGTCACTGGAGGCAAGATTGATTGGGTGAATAGGGAGGGTAGGGCATGGGGGTTATGCCATGTTTGGTCAAAAACTGTTGAACACTCAGTGCGTTGTGGACAGTTGTGCTCTTTCATCACCAGTCATGAAATGGACAAATGTATTGAAAGAATCTCCAAAAAAATTTCACTGAAGCCCAACACAACCTCTTGCAACAACCCTAGCTGATATACTGATGCCAGTGGATTCCAAGGACACTTACCTATCAGGGGAAACATGTTCTACAAGAGGCCTGCTCGACAAAAAAATACTTCCATTCTTTTGGGAGTCTCCCCTCATGTATGAATCTATATACTTTATATATATAAATATATATATATATATTCAAACTCAAATAAATGGGACAATACTGTGTGTATATTTTTTTGACTTGCTTTGTTCATCCAGTAATATGGTTTTGAGTTTCATCCGAGATTGATCCATCCTGTTCCAATAATTCATTCAACAACTATATCTCATGCCAGGCAGAGTCCTAGGTGCTTGGGATTCAGCAAAGAATCAAATATTACTAGAACACTGTGCTCAAAAATGTATATGTGAAAATACTGATATGTACCTTATGCTGGAAGGTCACAGACTGGTTAGGGAGTTATCACACTATAAGAACCTGGAATATGGATATTTATTTCTAATTTCACTGTTATTTATGACTACTTCCTGTGTTAGATATTTAATCTTGAAGGTCTGCAGACATGTTTTGTCTGGTTGTCCAAGGTTTTTTAAAATGCTGCACTTGTTATTAAGAGCAGTTTAAAAATTAAGAGATTTCTTAATAACCATTTGGATTTCCAGCTTCTCTTGAAAGACTCTGGCCCTAACGGGCTGATTCTACCATGGTTACCACTGAGAGGAGCAGAGGAGCATTTGCTCTGAACTCCTCACAGCCCACTTTGCCCTTCTCATGACTTCCTTGCTTCCTGCACAACCTGGGAGTTGTGAGACCCTTGAGCTGTACAATTAGGTATGTGCATGCTCCTCGTTATTCACACACGTTCTTCTAAATGTTGTCATTGATGGTGTCGATAAATATGGGAGAGTAAAAAGATGTATATATACCCACACATAGCTTGAGATTTTCAACACTTTATATGCTTTGACAACTTTTTTTTCTAAAAAGGGTGATATCATTTCTTATGGATGTACAAACCTGTTTTTCTACAAGTTGTCACAAGATTGCTAAATATGATGCTTTTATTGCACTTCATCCCACTGTTTCTTGAGGGCCTAATGCATGCAGGACATGGTTGTAACTGCTGAAATGATTTAAAGAGTAAACACATCCACAAATAACTTTGTAATTCAACATATTTATTGAGCACTTGCTGTGACTTAAGAACATGCAAAGGGAACTTGCTATACACAAAGGGAGCGATATGTATAAATTAGATGATTGTTGATCTCAAGTACTTTATTATTATCTAGGGCAATGGTCCTCAGAGGCGCAGTGCTGATATGGAGATTTCTGAGTCCACCTGCACGAGTTCTGATTCGGTGACTGAGGTAAGGTACAAGCATCTTCAATTTTAACAAGTATCTCAGGCAGAGACAGATTCATTTGATGCTAACAGGTCTTAAGTAGCAGAGCCCCTCACTTGCACTAGCATTGTGAATTCTGGAAACTACCCACGGTCATAGAATATTTAGGTGGAGAGAAGGAGAACCAGGTTTCCACCAGGAAGCATTTCTATGCAAGCACTGTACATTTCCTAAAGTGACCTCAATTTCCAAGTCTCCGGGACAGTTGGCATTCTGTATCTGGGCATTCTCCATCTGTGAATCCAACCAATTGTGGACTGAAAATATTTGGGGAAAAAAAAATTTCACCAAGTTCCAAAAAGCAAAACTTGAATTTGCTCTGTACTGAGTACTACATTGAATTCATGCGAATGAAGTTCTGTGTAGGCATTGTATTAGATATTTCACATAACCTAGAGATGATTTAAAGCATATGGGAGGATGTGCACGGGTAATCTGTAACTATTACACCATTTTATATCAGGAACTTAAGCATCTGGGGATTTTGGTATGGGGAGGGGTGTTCTGGAACCAATCCCCTTTGGATACTGAGAGACAAATGTCATTTGTATAATTTTTTTCTTGTACTGAATATTCACATTTGTGCCCAACTTTGATTCAGAAACTTGTATTCTTTCCCTTGCGATGACCTCACCAAAATACATAAGCTTTAGGCTGGTAGCCCCAGGTGATTTGGTGCACGTTGCTCCCAGACAAATCTGAAAAATGCTGATCCAGGGTTTATGGAATAGGAGGGGAGATAACGTATCGGTTACATGTACTTTTGTTGAGATAGCATAAGGGGTGTTGTAACAGAGTCAAAGGTAATACTAGAGGTGAACATAGGTAATATAATTTAATTTTGCCTGGGAATTTTAGGCTTTATGCCTAACAAGCATGTGACCACCTGATGCTAGCATGCCATACAGTGCCAGTTTGGATAATTTCACTTATTTGCTAAACATAGTCCCTCCAGAGGGATGTGTTATATGACTGCTTAATTGTGGGTATCTTTTTGTAAAATTTGGATGTTGTTGAATTGGTGGGAATGTATCATCATGGGTAGTCCACCTGTCAGTTACTCTGCCTCTGTTCTCCCGACCATATGTAGCATTTCAAAGATGAATCCACTGTTTTCCACACACCTCTCCCCCCACCTGCAAGCTCAGACTCTCCCTCTTTTAGAGGCAGTCCCTACTGAGGTACAAAGTACTTGAACAGTCTCACCTCTATCATATAATTGGGCTTTCAGTTGTGTCCAGATGCCAAAATTGGTGGCACACCTGGGACTGCTAAGCTCTACACCCTGTCATTTCTTAAGATTTTGCCAAAAGCAGAGCTGGGTGCCAGGAGGTATATTTGTATGCGGCTTACCTCCCATTCTCTCATTCCCTCTAATCCTCAGAAAAAAACCCAGCCTTGAGTTCTAGGCTAACTTGCCCCATGATTTGGCTTCATCCAAACTGAACTACCTTGAGTCACAATTCCTACAGAATGTCAGGCTGTGACTATTGAATAACAAGTTTTGCACAGAATTAGGGGCTGCAGATGGCACGGAATGATTTTCTAAAGTAGTACAGAGACATTATGACCATGCCCTCTCTTCTCTTTATTTGCTAATAATAGCCCCATCACAACACAACTTTTGAAGGCAATGGGTCTCATTAGGAATCTTGCTGAAAATAGAGCCCAAGATATAACCCCTCCATTCTTTTAAAGATAAATAGCTACCCTGGCTTCTAGTTATCTTTTATAATATACCAATTAGTAGAGAGTTAGGGTAAGAATGAACAAATGATTTAATTGTGGGTCCTAATAACTGTATATTATCTAGCATGTCTGAGGGCCTTTTGCATGCTGGAAACTTTAATGAATGCATACATTATCTTACCTATTAGGTAGATCTTAGCAAACTCATTGTATACTTAGATGACAAAACTGAGACTTGATGAGAATGTATATCTTGTCTAAAGCTACACAGCAATAAAGAGAGGTGAAACTTGAATTCAGGTCTCAGGGATGCCAAATTCATCTTTTAGATCAACGGTTATTTGTCTTTTATGTTTAAGGCCCACTCCTAGGTCTATTTGGTTTATATCTATGTGCAGTTTCTATACATATTTCCAAAGCAATGCATTTATAAAGAACTGGAATCAATCAGGACCCTATGCAACCTAGGAAAAAGGGATCCTTAGTATCGGTGCTTTTGAAATAACCTCACCAGGAGATTAGGTGAGGTTATTTGAGACAACCAGCGTAAAGGCAACAGCATCTTAGTAAAGATGTTCCTCAAATCTGTAGAAGTGTTTCCTATTGGTCAGGAAGAGATAATCTCACGAGTTTTAATTAGTGGAACCATTATTTCTACTAACTATGCTAACTCTGAGCTATCAAGACTTTATTTGGGGACATCCTAATTTACACTGTAAAATAAGATAATAGGGTGGCCAGTGATATAATTTGCTAGGATTAACATAAAGCACTTTGTTAGTTTTCTCCCTAAATGGTAGTCCCATTACTCTCTGCCACTTTCGCATTTGGTAAAAGGATCACCATCACACAATTATTTTGTGAGGTGTTGGGGCTACTGCCTTATAATTGCCCAAAGAGCTATCAGCGTTGTCTCTTCATTGACTCTTAATGTGGTGTTACAGGCAGTAAGATTGTGGCATGGTGGCTCTGGGGGAAATTATAGAGTCATTTCTGGTGAAATGGAGATGTCATCAAAGGCAGAAGAAACCTTTAGAAACAATGCCACTGGGCTGTACTTTCAAAGCCATGTAACTGGGAGTACAGATCCCACAGCATGGTGGTGCCAGTGCTATGCAACAGTTATGTCTGTGGACTCAGCTCATGTTTCTGTCTCTGTGACTGTTTCATCATCTCACAGACTTCTGGTGTACCATGATTAGTTATGGGTCTTTTTCTCACCTCGCTCCTTGAAAGAACATATTTTATTTTTCTTAGTACAACATAGTATAATTCTGCTAAACAGTAGTCATCTGTACGTAAGCCTGCCAAGTCAGATAATGTTTGGCTCACTTTTCTAGCCCATTCCCTGGGGGAAAAAAATAGTGAAATCTCGGAAAAGGTTACAGGGGTTGCTTAATAGTTCTGCTGCCTCTTAAGAAACAAAACGAACAGTATCCAAAGTCAATATCCTTTGAGATGTGGATGTGTATCACCCCTTTCTAGACTGATGGACAATTGTGTTCAATTTCTTTTTTTTCTGTTTAAAATTTGAAAAGGCAATATTTACCTGTCAAGGTTTGAAATCCCCTGATTTGAAAGAAGAGATTCACGGGAGCTGTGGGGGATGGGGATTTCAACTTCCTCTTCTCAGGGTCCCCACACAGTGCCTGGCCTGCAGCGAGTGGGATGGAGGTGAATCACACTGCCTGGATCATACCTCACGTGTTTCATGGTCACTTCCACATGCCCGTCGACACTTCCTTTTCCTACTGAATGAGGTTTACATTGAGGCATATGCACATTTATATTTACCCTTCTTTCAGGGACAGTGCAGCGCCAAGTGCTCTCTGCACGTGTGATTAAATATTAATTAGGCTTCTAATATAAGCAAGTGAGTTCACAGGCCCGAGTGTCACATGAATAATTTATGAGGTACCCGAAGGCTCAGGCTGGAAAGCTGATTGGCCACCTTGGATTTGTATAATTACGGAGTTTCATTATTAACAGTGGAAGCGGTGGAGAGATTTGCCTAGCTTGAGGGACTTTGAAAGCGTAAGCTGTCTCATTAGGGAAAAGGGGAATAAGGCAAAATATGCAAACTTGTTAGCAGAAAAGAAGGGGGGGGTGGATGAGATTTAAAGTTAGCTTTCAAACATGTCTGTGGCATGTATGTTTTAAATATATATAGTAAAATTGGTATTCTGATTGATAAGCATGTTTGCTTTAATTTTTTAGTATACCGAGCAATGCTTCAAAGGTTTTGTTTTAAATCGAAGGCCAAAATCTTTAATATTTTACCGAAAAAGCCACAGGTAGCCTAATGGGCCCAGTGGAGTGAGAGGTTTGGAGGTAAAAGAATGAAGACAGTCCAGGGCTCTTGCTAGAATGTGTGTTGTGCATGCAATTAAATCTCAAGGTCAAACAATTTACAGACAATTACTTTTCTAACATCTCCAGAAATGCCTGCTTACACGTCTTTAATTTTAAATGATACTGATATTCCAATTCTCCCCAAAGGTTAATGCTGACTAAATCCAGCTGTGACCTGACACGATGCGACAGCACAGTGCCTAATTATCCTCTGGATAGTCATTTACTTGAAACCATTAAAGGAATAGGCTGAGAGGAAGATTTAGGACCCTGAAAAAATGTTAGCCTGACTTCTTTCTTCTTGAAGATGGGATGGGCTGAAAAATAAAAATAAAATCCTGCTAAATGTTAGCCATTTGCTTTGATGGCAGAAAATTGTTCATCCCACTCTGTTTTTTTACAGGTTAAATTGCTAACTAGTTCATTTTATCCATTGCCTACGGCTGGCGCTAAATGTCAGTGACAAATTTTGTACTTGTCTTGAAGAATGAATTAAGTTATGCACAAAAGCTATAGTGCTCTTTTAAGATGAGTGAATTGCAGAGGGAAAAAAGTTGCTCTTTTGAAAAAGGATTATTTTGATTAAAGGCCTTTTCTATTGTAGCTGAAGACAGGTAGTGGTTTAAGATAATTCCGACAGTTACCTCCCACAGAGGCTGCAGTCCTTTGCTAGAAATTTCTCTAAGAGCAATTGTGTCAGATTATATACCATGATTATTATCACAAGACCAATAGTGACAGTGGAAGAAATTACTTTAAAAAATTAAAAAAAAAATCTAGTTTTTATTAGCGAGTAAAAATCATGGTTTTCTGTTGTGAGGTCAGCATTTCACCACTGTTACATAAGTCTTTCACAATGAGTTGCAATGGAAATTAAAGAGAGACACATATGCTTGCCAAAATGTTGCAGAAATGACACCCTAGGTCCTTTGGTAACTTGTAATAGGAAAATATGGCAGCAACTGGTAGAGACATTCATCCCTCTTGCTTTTAGTTTCCTGGGAATTGAGTTCTGACTTATCCTCTCCCTATAAAAACGATCTTTCAGCAATTATTGATATCCCGTTGCAAATTGGTTTATTATCACTGGCTTTCATAAAATGAGATTTGTATCAGTTCTGTTTCTGGTTTTCATTTTGGGATATTTTTGCTTATTTGATACACAAAGTTTAATAGTGATAACTTTGTCATGGTGCTGAATTCTTCTAGCTAAATTTTAACATTCTTGGTAAACAAAATGAGTAGAATAAAAATACAGCTTAAAAAAATATTGTGCCAATATGAACAAGGGAAAATTGTAGGTACTTGAAGGAAACTTTCACTTCCGATTCTAATAGCTGGGTATTTGTTTAGGTGGGGACAGGACTTACTTTAATGAACTCCAAGAATGTGACTGACTACAGTTAGTTTCTAACTTCTATTCTGTTAGTCCAAAATGTTTACCAGAAAGGGCAAAAATATGTTGATAGTTTCTTGGTGAAGTAGTAATGCAAAGTTTTTTTTTAGTTAGAATTGCTCTTGCATCTTAAGGGACAAGTATAACCATGCTTTGTTAATTGCACACCATTCTATCATACTGTGAAACTATTATTAGGGAATTTGATTTTAAAGAAAACGATAGTGATTAGTTTTAAAACCTTGGTTAAATAATTACTTACTTGGGATTAGCTCTTTTAAATTTTATTTAAATTAATGAAATGAGTTGTCAAATCAGCTCTTACTATAGTGATAGATAAATATAGGTGTTTGAACTTCTGTTAAGTCCCAGTATTCAGCTTTGGCAAGACATAGCTTTTGTGATTGAATGGTTTTCTCTTTTACTTCTCAGTCCCCCACCCATTTTCTAACTACTGCGATCCTGTTCTATAATTATGAGTAGTGTGAATGGCCTCTCAGTTGGAGTTGCCATTATCTTTATCCTTCCCAGCAAGAATTTCAGTCTGATGATGTAGAACAAGATTTTGAGGAAGCAGCTTAGGCCTCAGTATTAGGGAAAAGGAGACTCCCAGAATGTTGTTTAAGATAGTTTTTCGTGATGTGTGTATGTAGTGTGGTGTGCTGTGGTGTGGAGAGGGAAGTTCCCGCTGAATTGAAATAGAATTTTATAGGCCAAAATTAATTCTGATACACTTTCCTGAGTTTGGGCTCACACCATCTCTTTGGCTAATTCTGCAATGGCCAGATACTCTAACTATCACCAGGGGGTGTGTGTCCACTTTTTCTATGACTGATGCTTCAGGAAATTTGAACACCACGTAATGGAGTTCATGTGGCTGGCTTAATACCTCATTAGAGTAAAGTTCATTTACTGCATGGATTTGGAAAGAAGAAAGATTTTACCATTCTTTCCTTTTTGTGTTTTGTGGTCCATGTAATTAGCACATTAAATTTATAGGCTTAAAGAAAACATAATTTAGTTTTTAATAAATAACTGTGTTCAGTGATGAATGCTTGCTAGGTAGGTTTTGTCTTCAAATTGTTCCCACTGTGACTTGTTGGCATAAATAAGGCTACTGGAAGGGTCAGAGTGAAGAGCAGGGAACATTGCTTTCCCCAGTGAAAATCAGCTGTTATCTCCATATATGTGGCTGAGAATATGGACCTACTACTAGAAAGTGTTCAATATTGCAAGAGGTGTATAGTGAAGTTTAGAATATATTTTGGCATTTTGCTTCCCCATGCAGCTTCTTGTATAATCAATCCCACTGTGTTTACAGGTGAAACCTTATTATGCTTTTTTTTTTTTTTAAAGAAAATAGTGGAACTGGTTGGGATGCAGAAACCTGAAGTGTAGCCTTCTACAATAACGTAGACTGAGAGCCAAAGTAGTTTGATTTGTGTGTATGCTGGACATATAATAGCAAAATACCATTTTGTACTTTAACTGTGAATTCTGTCCACTTTTGTCATCAGTCAACATTTTTGGAAAGAATGCTTTTTTTTCTTTAATTATAATTTAGCACAATATCAACAAATGTCCATTCAAAAAATAATTTTACCTTTTCAATTTACTTGGCTGTACATTGTAAACTGACCCTCAATGTGATTTAGTCCTCGTAACTCTATTGAAAATATAAAGTTCATTCGTGTAGATTCCATTATCTAGCACTTTTATTTCCATTTTTCACAGTGATATTGCTGTCTTGCATCTAACATTCCATTTAATCACCTGTGCAGCTAGGAACAAGTTCAGTAGGAAGAATAGAGTATCCATAGAGGATCGGATGTCCATAGGACATTATATACATGATTCTACCTTTGTTTACAAAGTTCTTTTTTATATAATTGAGGTC
The DNA here is from genome assembly GCA_963574415.1 of Tarsius wallacei. NCBI lineage: Eukaryota > Metazoa > Chordata > Mammalia > Primates > Tarsiidae > Tarsius > Tarsius wallacei. The sequence continues at coordinate 13,001 of CAUYQG010122054.1, read as the reverse complement.
TCCTTTAACCCCATCTACTTTTCAGAGAAGTCTCTTTCCTTTACTGTTTAGATGATTATTTCAATAATTTAATTTTGGTCTTATATTCTTACATATTATACTAAACATTCTCTTTTGAGAGCTGTGTACTATATTTGGCATTCCATTTTATAAATCTTAATCTTGTTTTCTGCCCTTGTCACTTATTGCTGAACCCATTAAGTTTATTTATTTATTTATTTCAATATGACTAAATATATTTGCATAAGCCTTTGTGTTAACAAGTCTTAGAAGAAAAAGGTATTTGATTATGTTCATATATACTGAAAATCATCTGATAATATTCAAATAATTCTAAAAATGTAAGGTCAATAACATATTATTTTGGGAAAGCTGTGGGAGAAACAGGCACGTTCATCTATAGCTGGTAGGAGTGCCAGTTAATTCAATTTCCACATCTTGTAATTTGAAATATAAAGCCACTAAATTTAAACTGTCCCTTTCTCCTCTCCCCATAAGTGTTCAGACCACAAAGCTTTTCTTAGGTGGTATAGGATACAGAAGGATGAGACAAAATATTGAAAATGACCTCACTTATATAAAACATAATATAGACGTTAGTTATCCATAACTTATCACTGTATCTTTCCACTGACTTGGAATTTTCAGTTGTCACATGTAATGGTTGTGGGATACTATTAACTAAAATAATCAAATGAAATGAATATTTTTTCTTACCTAAAGGCTTGACTAGCTTATTTACTTGTTCCTTGTTCTGAAGACCCAGATGTACTGTCTAAAAAACGTGGACATGATGCTGAACCTGCCGCCAAGTTTGTCCCACTTAGATCTCTAACTTAGAGTCCTGTTTTCCTCTGAGTGTGTCTCTCCCTGTTTTGGCAGAAGCTGTGATCTTTCAAAGTCAGATAGTTTATGAGGGAAAGCTAGCTGAGAAACCACAAATAAGTACAGATCTTTTATGCTCACTTAACATTTATTATTTCTCTGTGGTAAACGAGAAATAATTTGGAGTGTAGATGTATTGCTTCAAGCAGACACAACAAGCAAGTTTCTGGTTATTTGCTTTACAAGCCCGAGTATAATGACAATAACAACCATACTTTTTTTGAGTGCTTACTGTATGTTAAGCACTTCATAAGGTGCTCGTATTTAATCCTCATATTTATTCTGCAAGATAGCTATAATCTTTGTTTTACAGATAAGAAAACTGATGTTCACTATTATAGAATATGTGTTGAATAAGTGACTCTGTTACATCACTGCTCTTCTTTCTTGCTTTCATCTGTGTTTGAATAGAAATATTCAGTAACTGAAAAAAAAAGAATAAGTTATGCATCATTTGGAGTGAAAGTTTGTGCACATGTTTTCTCATGAGATTCAAGTTGTGGTTCTGGCTTTTTGCTTCCCTCTCTACCCCCTTGGAATATTTTGCTGTGCATATTGGAACAGGCGTCTATCAGATATTTGTGATCTTCCACCCAAATAAGATCACTGAGGACTTATCGGAATATTACTCATTTAGTGTCATGATTTTATTTGGCGTAGGTGACCTAGAAATAGCTGATATGTTAAGGTTTTTTTTGAACACATATTTTTTGAAAATCACACCTTAGTAAGTACAAGAGAAAATTCAGATTAACTTCATTTTAGATGTTGTCTTTTAAACCCTTCCTGGGATCTGATTTATGCTGACACTGTGGGCACTATATAAACAGTATGTTGTAGTGCTTCTCTCCCTGTGCCCCCACTTCCCTCTCCATCCCAGTAAATCCTTTGAAGGTTTTATTATTCAGGGGTGGGAAGATTGGAGTGAAAGCTACAGAATGATTTAACACTGTGGGAACTTAATCAATAAGAGTGTTGCTGAGAGCTCCCAGGAAAGGGTGTTGTTTTCCATCCAGATGATAATGAGGCCGAGTAGCAGCAACCTCTGGAGGAGGAGTGCTGGGGCAGCGATTCTTTGGTGGTGCTTTTGCTGGTTGCTAATTAATAGTTTTGAGGCCAGTGGGGCACCTTTTGGCCTCTCTGACATTTGCAAGCTTTTCTGTGGCTTGTCCCACATGTCTTTCCACCATCAGGGGTCACTCTCAACTGGATTGGAGTCTGACAAGTCTAATTGGCTCGAATCTATGCAGATTTAAACATCTAGCCCACATGCCAAAAATCTGATGTTTTCTCATGCTGCTTCTGAGTTCCTGGCATTATAGGATCGGTGCATGCCTGAATTATTATGTACCAGCTTATCCTTCTGTTAGCATGTTAAAGAGCAATTAGCTGGATGTGGTGTAAGAAATAGGGAAAAGAACTTCAATGCAGTTCAGTTGTAAATGCCTTTTATATTTAAAAAACCCGTCAGACCATTGAGCATTGCTGGTTGGAAAGCAGATTGAATTGTATAGTCAAATTTTTTAAAGGGTGAATAATTTTTTGAGAGTTGGCTTTAAAAAAAAAAGATTATTGCTGGGCAAACATACAACGATGGTCTAATATAGATCACCCAAACATTCTTGATTTACTTATGTTGTCCCACTTCCTTTCCCCCAATCTTACACTTCTCTCAAATTCTCAACTTTGTTTTTTTAAGTTTCAACTTCTTTATAACCAGTGTTAATGGCCAACTTGCTAGGTGAATTTTTTTGTAGATTGCTTTGCCATCACTCTCAGTTTATGGGATTTTGAATTAATGGCAGAATGCTGAGCTAGATACACTCATGGTCCACACAAGTCATTTGGATGAGATGGTAAATTCCCACTTTTCTTGGAAATAATTTAAAGTGACCATTATGACATACACTAAATAATATAACAGATATACTGACATATTGCCTTATATGTTATAAAATATTTTGTGCCATGTTTAATCTTCACAATAATCTTGAGAAGATAGTAGAACAGGGTAGGATAGTATCTCTAAATTTATAAATAAATATATCTACCTACAGAAAAATTTGATGACTTGCTCGGTGTGCCTGTGCTGAGAGGCAGGGTTGAATTTTTATTACAAGCTACTTTTCTAAAAACACAATATGAATGAAAATAATTTGTTCAGTATTAGTTCATAATCGACTGTTCAAAAGTTTAAGAATCATTTAAAACTATAGACTAATTTTTTAGATGTGTGCATAGTCTTAAACTATAGAAGGAGTTTATAAAATATAGCAATAAAGTGATGAGTAAATTCATCTATATGTTGTTAAAAAATTAACACCAAAATGCTCTAGAAACTGATAATTCATTTGATTCCCATTTTCTGAGAGATCTGTGTCATCTTTGAAAATTCACCTGAAGACATCAACTTTGCTACACTACATGTGGAAAATATTAAATGAATCTTTAAAAGTCTTTAAAAATATTGATGTGTAATAATGTTTAATGCAAATAATAATTTGAAATATTAGTTTAATGTTATTCTCAGTTTTTGTCTCAAGCACTTGAGAAATCTGAGAATAAATACCTTTTATTATTTTCTTCTTTCTTTTACCACATAATTCTTTTTTTTCTGACAATTCTTTGGTGTCTCAAAGTTGCTGAGTTCTGAGAACCCCTCTTTTGGTCTCCTCACAACTTGTTTATATTGTAAATGCAGTTTTAGAAAAAATATCACAAGATAAAGATAAGAGAGAGAGAGAGAGAGAGAGAGAGAGAGTGTGTGTGTGTGTGTGTGTGTATTAATGTGTAAAGTTTGGCGGTTTCACAATAACTTAGAATTTTCTAGTCTTCAGTAAAATTGATTACATGGAGTATGGTTAACTACATTTGTTTCTTGCTTTTGGTTTCATTTGTGCAGTTACAGACATCCTTAGAGTAATAAAAATGAAGAGATCAAACTAGTAGAGAACTTAGATATCATCAGTTCAGCTCTTTACTATACATTCTGTTTTTTTTTTTCCCTAAAGCAAATAATTTTGGGTGCATTCATACAAGAAGAAATAAGAAGACAGGCACTTTATTATGTTGCCTATGGAAATATTTTGACCTTGTCTGAGATTTTCCAATAGAAAATGACTACACATTAAAAAAAATTCTAACACATGGAGAAATAGTCTCAATGAGCAATGTCCTGATCTTACCATTCCATACTAGAATGAGATCACATGTGGTTCTTGAAGAGGAAAGGAACTAACACTTTTAAAGTGTACACTATTTGTTAGGTTGGGTGATCAGAGATCCCAGTTTTTATGGATCAGTCCAGTTTAAATTGCTGTTCTGGCTTGCTTACTATTACTGCTTCTCTTCACTCTTAAATAAAAAAAAACTTTATGAATTAAATGAATGCCTTCTGTTCCATTTGAACATCTCTCATAGAATTAACTCACCAAGAGATTTGGGTTTCTAGTTTGAATTCTTCATTAACAAACTGTGAATTATATAAAATTATTTACTGCTCTGTAAATCGAGTTTCTTAATAACAAAATAGAAACAACATACCTTTCATATGAAATAATAATGCCTCACCATAATTTGTATAACTAGTTTTTTTTTTTTTTTAGCAAATATGCAGAGAAGCTTTGTTATTATAAGACAAACACTAATTATTTTAAAGAGGTCTAAAATATTTTAAGGTACATAATGGCTTGGCTTACATAGATATTGATTCAAAGCCTGGCTCAGCATTTTTACCAAATATGATTGCTTGAGGATTTATGTCTATCTGTAAACTAACTTGTTTCCTTCCTTCTTTCCTTCCTTCCTTCCTTCCTGTGATTGTTTTGTTTTTCATCTGGAAATCAAAGAAAGAGAGATAGTACTCCTTACTTCTCTGGTACAGACTTGGTATAACAGGCACTCAATCAATGTTAATTTCTTCTTATCAATTTTTGAGAATAATTAGACAAACAAGGTTAGAGTAATATAAATGTGGCTTACCATTTTGTTATATAATAATGATAGAGTATTGTCTTCCACCGAATTTTGCTCACTTATATCACTATGGTTAATTTTTTTATTATTATGCTTAAGCAAGGATAAAGGATTAAAAATGACTCTATATTATAAGATATTATAGGTAGATCTTGTCTCCAGGAAGTGAATTGAGAAAAGCTAGGAACGATACTAGTTACTTGAGTCAAAAGGGATGTGGTTTTGGTGGACTTCAGTTTTAGAAGAAGAGATCAGGATAGAAGTCTTGTCAACTGTCTGGAAATTACCTAGGCAGAGGACTAAGATGAGATGGGGAAGGGCAGAGAGGGATGTGATTTGGGATCCAGCAGTATTCCTTGGTTTTAATCAAGGTTATTTTGGAGTAAAGACCAATCTGGAGTATGGTAAATCTTGATAAAGACACATAAACTTGAGTGTGGGTAGTTGTGGACTTGTAGATGAAGAGGTGGGTAGGAATGGTATGCAGGGTTAGAAAAACTTTAGCATGGATTTCTAGCTTGAATAAGACTGGTTGAAATTATTAACAAATATGCCTTGTTATGAGTTAGGGAAGAAAAATGTGGATGAAATAAATCAAGAGCTAAGTTCATTATTTAATGGTACCTCTGCACCAAGTGCTAATTAGGAATTGAGTGTATGAGATTTTCTTTTGCACTGGGACACAAATGAGTACATATTCTCAGAATTGCACACTAATGTAGAGTAGAGTTCTAAATCAAGCAGGTTGTTTTATTCACCAATTTGTTCCAGAATCTAACTACAGGAAATAAATGGTTAAGCAATTATTTTTTTAAAATTAATGCTTATTTTTCTCTGAAAATTCTACTAAAGGACATGCTTGTAAATGTATCTAGAATGTCTATTTATTGTACATTAAAAACTTTTCTTTTTGTTACTGAGTTAGAAGGATCAATCTCTCAAGCCCACAATCAATTGTGACTACATCCATAAAACTAACAGAAGATGTACATTTTCAAAATTGAAAGTCATTATAAAACAATGTAGGCCACTGTAAATCATAGCTAAAAACAGTCATAATGGAAATCTTTTATCTATGTCTGATCCACTAACATGCAGTTATTCTGAGAACTAATAACTTTTTCTTGGAGATAGGGCCCCAAATTCAATTTTATAGCTCACAGTCCCAGTAAATAGAAAAAGTCTGCCAAACCTGCCTTTATAAATCCTAGAGATTTCATGTTTTTACCATATGTATTAGACTAGAAAAAAATGAGAAGTGAGGTTTGATGGTTTTTTTACTTGGCCAATAAGCTCTGCTATGTTTGTGTGCAAAGTTTTGTTATTAATTTTCATATTATTTCAGAGATATATAACTAGCATTAATTATTTTAATAAAATCCAAGAGTACTTGGGAGAAATATTTGCTCCTCTTTCAAATAATAACTCAGTCTCAACTGTTTGAATAGGCCATCAATCATCATTTTTTACTCATTGAGCAGCTGGGCTACGATAATCGACTCCCACCACTGTATTAGAAGGAAGTACACTGCTCATTTCCTGGCAATGGGCCTCTTTGATGCTTCCTAGTTCCAAAGGAGAAATTTACTAAATAAAACACAGTGCGCTGGGAAAAGAAAAAGGGGTCAGTCTGCTTTTTTCCAACTGAGAAACTGACTTCTTGTAAAGGGCTTGGATCCCAATGTTGATAATTAGCTTTGAACATTTATTGGTAATATTTTCAAAATGTTTTATTTTTGCTTAAACATTTATTATTTTTATTGAATTTATTATTTAAAAGTTAAATAATTTCATTAATCAGAGATTTTTACTTGCACACACAAAAATACCTACTGGCTAACTTAAAGCAGGAAAAGAATTTGTTTAAAATGTATTAGATATTATCTAACTATTAAAAGGATACTAAAAATAATCTCTGGAAAGACTTGAGACCCAGATTTGTAGGCTGTACAGAGAGGAATACATCCCACAATTATTTTGCAGAATGATCTGTTAGACACAGACGTGGCACTTACCTGCCCTGGACTCTGGGTGCTGCTATTTGAGTTGCTGCCTCTGGAACCTGGTTGTGGTTGCTGCGGCTCACCCTGTCCTTGCTAGAAAATATTCTACGTGGTCATTGCAGAGTGGTGCTCTGCCTCTTGGCTCTGCTGAACACTTTGTCATCCTGGAGCTTAACCCAGAGGTTTAAATAATGAAAACTCTACAAAAATGCAGTCGTTCATGTAGCAGGGTTGTGAACTTCTGTTCACTGGAATTGCTCAAGTTAAGAAGCACTAGAAATGTTTCAAAGGGGATTCCTTCATTGTATGGGGCTTGAACTAGATAATGTTTAAGGTTCTGTACAATTTTTAGTTTATATGTGGGGAGAGATTTGGGATAGATTTATTCTCCCCTTTGTTCATTTCCTTACTTTCTCTTCCCTCTATTTATCTGCAAGGGCATCTGTTGAAAGACAAATTTTAGTCTTCTTGGAGCAGGTGCTTTTTACTGGAAAAGAAAAAGAATGCGTCTAGTCATATGATAGGTGTTTCACATGTAATCATTTAATCCTCAGTGGAGCTTCATGAAGCTTCACTTTTTATCTGTATTAATAGTAACTATTGTTTTGGATTGGTATAGGATTAAATACGATAATGGATACCCTTGGCTAAATGCCTGCCATTAAATAATCATTCAACAATTGTTAGATATACTTAATCTTCCTTTTATTCTTATGATTATAATGTATGCTTTAGGACTCCACATGTGCAGACGAAGGCAGTGAAATTCAGAGAGGATGCGTGACATATTCAATGTCTCTAGGCTATTAAGTGGTAGAATTAAGATTTGAATCCACGTCTGTCTTAACTCAAGACTAAATACTCACTCTATTTTAAATTTGCTTTTTCAGGTTGGCTTCCTATTGAGCCGGTGTATGTGAAATAACCTTCACATGAAAATATTAACAGATTTTCAAAATATGTGCCTTATAAATGAACTGTTGAAATATAATTTGCTTGTAAGTGGTGGTTTATTTTGCTATTGTAGAATCAAATGGATCCTAATAACTTTAAAAGTTTTTGTCTCACTTTTCTTAAAAGAAGTGAAGGGGTTAAAAACACAGTTGATGATTTAATCTTGTTTTAGAGTGTCTAAGCAATGTGTGCAAGACCTCTTTAACTACAGGAAGAATTCTGTGCAGAATGGTCAGATTGCCTTCCTAAAATCATTTCCAAATGTAGGCTTCAATTAGATTGAGAGCAGAAACATGTATCATGGGGTACTGTGTGACCAAGGATTTGACGACCAGGACTTCTGAAGCAGGAAGGCAGTGAGGTACCGTAGGGTAGTGGAGTCAGGTAGAATGAGACTGTGTACTTAGGAAAGAAGGAAAACAAAGCAGAGGAAATTAGAAATACCACTGTGACTGTCATGTGAGGGACAAAAGTGAATCCAGTTGGTTGGATCCTATCATGGTCTACCTCTTTGATGTGTTTGGAGAATTCTAGTGAAGCTTGAAATCATTAATGTTAAGGCCACCTAGTGTGAGATAGTGAGATACTTTTAAATGACTTTATGAGTAGAGGTTGTAACTGAGCCCTAAAAGAGGTAGTAAGGCGCAGAGGGAAAATCCCTGATTTTCCTCAGCTTTACCACTAACTAGCTGTGGAAATCTAATCTCATTAGGGCTTATTTTATTTTATTTATGTTTTGAGACAGGATCTCACCCTGTCTCCCAAGCTGAAGTGCTGTGGTACAATCACAGCTCACTGCAACCTTGACCTCTTGGACTCAAGTGATTCTCTCATCTCAGCATCCCAAGTAGCTGGGACTGCCGACATGTGCCATTATGCCTGGCTAATTTTTTGATTTTATAGAGAAGAGGTTGCCCAGGTTGGTCTTGAACTCTTGGCCTCAAGTGATCCTCCTGCCTTGACCTTTTAAAGTGCTGGGATTACAGGTGTGAGTCACTGTGTATGGCTTAGGGCTTGTTTTACTTATTTATAAGTAGGAGATAAAATCTTTTTTATCTTTTCTTGTGCAAGTATTGTGAGGATGAATCAAGGTAAGGCACATAGTCCTTTGAAAAGTCAAGCACCATGCAGATGCTCCATATTACTAGTAGTAGTGGTAAGGACACCCACAGGAGACCAAATGCCTGTATGCCTTAATTTCTTACATACTTTTCTTAAAGAAAGTCATTATTCTTTGGCTCTGAGAAACGTAGCAAAAAGCTATGGATTTAAAGTACCAGCAACAGTGTATACTGTCAGTACTACGTGCTAGAGTGATATATTTTCAAGATAATAACAACAGGGGTTTGCATTTATTGAGAACTTGCTATATAAACAGACATTATAATAAATACATTATATACATTAACTGATTTAACCTTCACAGAAATCATATGACAGGTGATTTTTATGATTTTTTTTTTTAACCTGTGGAGAGACTGAAACACTGAAAGATTAAGCTTCCCAAGGTCACACAGCTATTGAGGGGCTAGGTCTGGTTTAGAAGTCAGGCATTCTGTCTTTAGAGACTAAACTGCCAACCACTACACCATTCAGGATTTGGTATTCAGACTATCATCTCTTGTTACTGATTCAGGCATGTGCCTTGATACATGCTCAGATACTAATAAAATAACTTTTATATAATTTTAATTTTGGAATACTGTTCTTTTAAATTTGTAGAGGAGTGGCGAAGATAGTGCAGAGTTCCCTTATACCCTTACCTAGTTGTCCTTAATATTAGCAAGTCTCTAATGTTAATCAAGAGATTCACAATGATATAATACTGTTAATTAAAGTATACATTTTACATTATACTGGTTTTTCTTTAATGTAATTTTAATGTTCTAGGATCCCATCTAGAATATCACATAGCATTTTGTTTCACATCTTCCTAGTCTTCTTTGCTTGGCAAGTTTCTTAGTTTTTCCTGGTTTTTCGTTACCTTGACAGTTTTGGAGAGTACTTGTCAAATATTACATAGAATGTCTTTCAACTTGAGTCTGTTTAATGTTTTTTCTTAATTAGATTGAATTTGTGTTTGTGTGATGAATACCATAGAGGTTTAAATACCTTTCTCATTGTATTGTGTCAGAGGGTATCTACTATCAACATGCCTTATCACTAGTGATGTTAACCCTGATCACTTGGTTAGGTTGTTGCTTCCCAGCATTTTCTACTGTAAAGTTTCTATTTTTCCATTTCTATACTCTGAATGTAAGTCACTAGGTCCAGCCTATGCGTAAGTGGAGGGAAATTAAGTTTCACCTTCTGGAGGGGAAGGTATGTTTTTATTACTTGAAATTCTTCTGAAAGGAACATTTGTGTCTTCTCTTGCCTTCTTTTTTTATTCAATGATGTATTTATGCTCATTTGGCTATTGCATATTTAAATGATGTTTTGGGCTATGATCTAATACTATGTTATTGATTTTGTTGCTTGTCAGATTTTTAACAAGACTTTCTTCTTGGCTTTCAAAAATGTTTCAGAATATTTCATAGCTTGGCATCTAAAACCTATATTGAGCATAAATATACTCTGGTTATTTCCGAGTGTTATGTAAAGTTCATTATCTTGGTGCAAAAAAAAATCAGTTATAATAAACTCTTTTGATTTAATTCAATTTATTTATCATGGTAAAAAGACACATGACACAAATTTACCTCTTTAATAATTTTGGGTTTTTTTTCTTTTTTTGAGTTGGAGTCTCACTCAGTCGCCCAGACTGGAGTGCAGTGGCCGCTCCGGCCACCGCGGCCTCAACCTGCTGGGCTCCGGCGATCCTTCCGCCTCAGCCTTCCAAGGAGCTGGAACTACAGGCGCGCGCTACCACGCCCGGCTGATTATTTATTTATTTATTTATTGTAGAGATGAGGTCTCGCCAAGTTGCCCGGGCGGGTCTCGAGCCCGCGGGCTCAGGCAATCCACTCACCTCGGCCTCCCAAAGCGCTGGGATTACAGGCTGAGCCACCGAACCCGGCTCCTCTTTAATAATTTTTAAGTGTTCGTTACAGTACTGTTAACTAAGTGCACATTGTTGTACAATAGATCTCTAGAACCTTTTCAGCTATCACGCCATTGACGTTGACATTGAAAGCTCCCTGTTTCCCACTCTAGCCCTTGGAAACTACAGTCCCACTTTCTGATTCCATGAGCTGATTATTTAGATATCTACTATAAGTGAAATCCTTCAGTTTTGCCTTTTTGTGACTGTCCTCCTTGACTGCACAATGTCCTCAGGGTTTATTCATGTTGTAGCATATGACAGGATGCTCCTCTTTTTTTAAGGCTGAATAATATTCCATTGTATGTATATACACTTGGCTATGCAATGAACACGGATATGCAAATATTTTCTTGAGATGCCGATTGCGATTCTCTGGAATATGTGCCCAGAGGTGAGATTGCTGAGTTATAGGGTAGTTCCATTTTTAATTTTTTGAGGAATTTCCATTCTGTTTTTCATAGCGGCTGCATCATTTGGCAATCCCCATACCACCTACATCTCCATGAGCACTTGTAATTTCCCGTTTAATTTTTAATTTAATTTAATTTATTTTTACTTTTTGGATAATGGCCATTCTAATGTGCGTGAGGATGATGTCTCGTTGTGATTTCAATTTGGACTTTTCTGGCAGTTAGTGATGTTGAGCAGTTTTCATATCCTTCTTGGTAATTTGTATATTTTTTCTGGAGAAATATCAGTTCAAGTCCTTTGCCTGTTTGTTAATCTGTTTTTGTTGTTGTTGAGTTATAGGAATTCTTTATATACTTTGGATTTTAACCCCTTATCCAATATATGAATAATAAGTATTTTCTCTCATTTAGTAGGTTGTCGTACTGTTGATTATTTCCTTTGGTGCACAGAAGTTTTGAAGTTTGATAAAATACCATCTTATTTTTTTGGCTTTTGTTACCTGTGCTTTTGATGTCATATCCAAGTGATCATTACTCATCCCATGTCATAAGGATTTTCCCATATGTTAAGAATTTTATAGTTGCAGGACATACATTTAAGCCTTAATCCATTTTGAGGTAATTTTTTGCACATAGTTCAAGTTAAAGGTGCATCTTTACTGTTTTGCATGTAATTATCCAATTTTTCCAGCACCATTTGTTGAAAAGACTATTGTTTCTCCACTGTGTCGTTTTGACACACACTTGTGAAAACCCATTTGACCACATACATGAAGGCTTATTTTGAGGCTTTCTATTTTGTTTCATTGATCTGTATATTTGTCTTTATGCCAATATCATATTGTTTTGATTACTGTAGCTTTATAATATATTCTGAAATCAGGTAGGATGTATCTCCCAAATTTGTTCTTCTTTCTCAAAATTGTTTTCACCATTTATATTCTTCTAAGATTCTATATGAATTTTAGGATTTTTTTTCTATTTTGCAAAAAAATGCCACTGAGTAGGGAATTATAGTTACCAATCATTTATTGTATATTTCAAAATAGTTAGAAGAGAAGTATTGTAATGTTCCCAACAGAAAGAAAAATGTTTGAGATAATGGATATACTAATTACCCTGATTTTATCATTATACATTGTATTCAGGTATCAAAATATCATCCCCAAAACATGGATAACCATTATTTATCATTAAAAAATGCCACTGAGATTTTGATAGTGATTGCATTGAATCTATAGATCACTTTGAGTAGCACGGACATTTTAATAAGATTAAGTCTTCCAAGTATCTGGAAGCTAAACACAGGTATCTTTCCACTTATTTGTGTCTTCTTTAATGTTTTGTAGTTCTCAGTGTATAAATCTTTTACTACCTTTGTGTCAAGTTTATTACTAAATATATATTTTTGATGGTGTTGTAAATAGGCTTGCTTTCTTAATGTCCCTTTTTTGGATTGATTTTTTTATGTTGATTTTGTATCCTGCAAATCTGCTGAATTTATTTATTAGTTCTAACAGGTTTTTTTTTTTGCATGTGTATGTTTGTGGAATCTTTGGGGTTTTCAACATATAAGATCATATCATTTGTGAACAGGGATAATTTTGCTTCTTCTTTTCCAATTTGAATGCCTTCTTTTTTTCTTGCCTGGCTGCTCTTACTGGGGATTCCAGTACTGTGTTAATAGAAGTGTGGGAGTGGATTCTTGCCTTGTTCCTGGTCTTAGAG
>CAUYQG010122048.1:0-11534 GCA_963574415.1 Tarsius wallacei | reverse complement strand
TGCCCGGCTGATTTTTTGATTTATTGTAGAGATGAGGTCTTGCTTGCCCAGGCGGGTCTCGAACCCGCGGGCTCAGGCAATCCACTCACCTCAGCCTCCCAAAGGCGCGGGATTACAGGCTGAGCCACCGAGCCCGGCTATTTTTTGATTTTTATTGTAGAGATGAGGTCTCGCCAAGTTGCCCAGGTGGGTCTCGAACCCGCGGACTCAGGCAATTCACTCACCTTAGCCTCCCAAAGCATGGGATTACAGCCTGAGCCACTGAGCCTGGCTACCTCTTCCTAATTCTTTCAGGTCATGGAGGTAGTTGAAATCAGGCATGGTGGGAATATTTACACCAAGGAAATTGGCAAGCACTACAAGATCAGGACAGGACTTTTTTTTCTCGAGAGCTGCTTGTTAAGCATCTCTGGGCACACCACTAGGGTTAGTCCTTATTTTTGGAGAGTTCTGAAGATATGATGGGAGAAAGAAAATCCTTTGAGATGATTGTGGTATTTGGGGGAGACAGACCCATGTGCTTGGTTTCTGTTGAGAGAAAGCAATGTGGGATACACTTGGCACTTGACTAGAAAGGACAGACTAAACAGGGAAGGAAGTTAGTCCTTTTTGGGTCCTTAGGGCAGGGTAGATTGAGCAGAACTTTTAGCATGTGGGATGTGATACTAATAACAGCTTACCTTTACAATGGGGTTGTCCTTCTGCCTCAGGTGGCCTGGAGCGGCCACTGCACTCTAATCTGGGTGACAGAGTGAGACTCCAACTCAAAATAAAACCAATGGGGTTGTTTGCTTAAAGTCTCTCAAAACACTTCACACCTATTACCTCTTTCATCTTTGAAGCATCTGAATGCCAGAAGTAATAAAGATGCTTCTTAAAGACAGAAAACCTGGGGGCTCAGGGAGGTTAAGTGATCTTTTTAACCCCAAAAGCTGAGGCCCCGAAGGACAACACAATACAAAATCCCAAGCCCTACACCACCATCTTCCACTTGTGTGACCTTGAATAAGTTGTCCAAGTTTTCTGAGCCTGTTTCTGTGTCTGTGGAAACTTATGGGGGCAATAAATGAAAGAATGTATGTAAATCATCAGATTATGTGACCGGTGCACCAAAAATGGTGAGATGAATAGATTCACCTGAAGATTGGGCAGGGTTGCGGGAGAGACAGCTTGCAGTACACAGCACAAACAACTTACATGGGCACAGCGGGCATCGTTATTCCTCAGCATACAGCAGTCAAGCCAACAGTGTGGAGTTTGACTTGTCCCTTCTCTCCAACTGTCGTCTCTCCACCTCATTGGCACCTCCGTCCCCTTCCCTTTTCTCTCTTCCCTCACTCATGCAGAGTAAAATTCTTTTTCTTGTCTCTAAAGTTCCGGTAGCGTCTGCCATATGATGAGGACCTATCAAAGCATTCTTCTAAGCAGAATTCCCTAAAAGGATTTCTGTTAGTAAAATTGTTACCACTTCATTGTACACATAGGGGAGTCATTTGCAAATAATTTTCCCGCCCACTTTTTCCTTGGAATCTCGGAGCCACCCTGCGGCAAGAATGACAATTATAGCCACTTTCCATTGGAGGACACTGAGGCCCAGGGGGTTATCCAGGGTCACAACTTGTAAGTGGCCAAGGCAAGACTTGAACCCGGCAATGTACATCACATAACTCTGTGCTGGTTGTGCTTTCTTTTCCAGAATGGGCATGTTCTAGTCTGTCTCCTAAAAGAACCTACTCGGTTCTCTCAGCCATTCAGCTAGCAATTAGATTGAGAGTCCTTGGTGAGTTAATTTCTGAGCTAGATGCTAGGAGTTGGGAGACTGATTCCTTTCCTAGCTTGCTGTACAGACTTGAATAAGGAGAGTATTTGAGAAGCAGAAAGCATTGTGAACAAATGCTATGTCCCGGGCATCATTGACTAATCCATTTAATCTTCACTAGAACTCTGTGAGATAGTATCAATATTTTAATTTTAAGTAAAATTAGGCTGGGCACGGTGGCTCACACTTATAATGCCAGCACTTGGGGAGGCTGAGGCAGAAAAATGGCATGAGCCCAGGAGTTCAAGACCAGCTTGGGCAACATAGCGAGACCCTGTCGCTATTCTAAAACTTAAAAAAAAAAATTAAACGTGGAAACTGAGGCTTAAAGAACTGAAGAGGCCAGGCGGAGTGGCCACCTTTGAGAGGCCAAGGCGGGCAGATTGCTTGAGCCCAGAAGTTCAAGACCAGCCTGGGAAACATAGAGAAAGTTCGTCTCTACAAAAAAATCAAAAAATTAGCCAGGGGCGGTGGTGTGCACCTGCAGTCTTAGCTACTTGGAACGCGGAACGCGGAGGCGGAAGGATCACCTGAGCCCAGTGAGGTCGAGGCTGCCATGAGCCATGACCATCACGATCATGATCATGATCATGCCAGTGCACTCTTAGCCTGGGCGACAGAATGAACCCCCAACTCAAACAAAACAAAACAAAAAAGAACTGAAGAAGTTTTTCAAGGACAAATAGGTAGTAAGTGCTAGAGACAAGATTTGAACCTTCATCTCTCTGACTCTGAATTCCACATTCATTTTCCTAAATCACGTTGTCCCTCTGGGTCTTGGTATTTTTTAAAAATGTGAAACCAGGCACCTAACCTCTCAAGATCCCTCCTCACATATCTATCGGCTGCTGGTTTATGTTCCAAATCTGGCAGGGGTCGTGAGGCTAGGAAACCTTCACACCATGAGCAAGTCTTTCCCCTGGTCAGAGGTCAGAGGTCAGAGACTCTCTTTACTCCAGCCCCCTCCTCCATGTCTGGGATGGTGCGGCATTTCACCTGGGGGTTAGCAGCCACACCTCTCCACTTCTGCCAGGAGGGGAGACAGCAATGAAGGATGGCGTGTCTCCCCACCCACAACTCATACCTAGCCTGGGGCGGACTGTTCATTAAGGGACAGGCAGGGAGGAGGCGAACTGAGATAGCACAGAGATCCATCAAGGTGCCAGGCTGACAGGTGCACACACCTGCTTCTAGCAAGAGGAACTAGAGGCCACTGGGAACCTGCATCGTAGGAGAGGACTTTGTCTGGACAGGGAAGGGAGGATGAAGAAGAAAAAAACCCAGCCGAGATCGGGTCACTCTAATTATACGGCTCTAAATCACCGAGAAGAACCTTGGCTCAAACATCCAAGTGGTAGGGGATGGATTTTTACCTTGACTCCTGCTAATTTTCATTGATTTATGTGGCTGGAAAGCATTTATTTTCTGCTCAGAGGTGGCCTAGCTCTCATGAAGGAGGTGCAGGACTCCCCTAAACTCTCCCACTGTGGAGAGACAGGAGGCAGAGGTGGGTCTCCGGGCAACAGCTCAGTGTCCTGCTCAGTCTCAGTTGCCACCTGAGAGCCGGATGGGTCCAACGGAAGCTGCTGGCCCTGCTTCGATGGCCTCCCCACTCCCGTCCCCAGGGCCTACCAGCTTCTGGTCACAGCTCCTTGAGTTTAACACTCCTGGCAGTTTAGCACTCTGGTTTTTATGTGCGAGGCCGTAATATTTGGTGAGCTGTGAGATGAGTTGGGAGCATTTGCAACTGGCACCTCCCTTCCGGCCCTGCCCTGCGATTGGGGCCAGCGGTGTGACAAAGTGAGGCCTCCCCTCTCCCTGCTCTCACTCCCACCTGTGGCTGTTCCGCACAGTGTCCTTCCTTCATTTTTTCCTCTTGCCCCCTCCCCATCCTATGTCTGCTAGACTCCCCTCGTACTTGGCTTTTGAAAGAGAATATTCAGTCCTCACATTCCAAACCATCTGCTCAGTTAAACATTCTGAAGAACAGCTCTGAGTCTGCCCAGGACCACATTCCGAAAGGGGAGAGAGTGTGTGTCAGGGAGGCTTTCTAGATGCCAGAGGCTCTGCAAAACCCTGACAGATGATGACAAACTGATAAGGAAGCCAAAGGGTCATTTCGTGAGGGTTGAGTTTTCCTGGAGATTCGAAGCATAAGAAAGCAGTGGCCATACTTTGAAAATTCCTCTTCCCGAGGCTCATGATGAGTCACTTGGGCACCTCTGGTCCCTTTCTCCAGGTCTGTGGTTCCTGGGCCCTCCCTGCCCCTTCCCCTGGCCCAGGGTCAGAGTTATTCCTGCAGGTCCCTCTGGGCATCTTCCATCTTGTCTAGTCTGTGTTGTCTTAATTTCTGCCCTATCTTCCCTCCCCTTGACCTGTCAGGGCCAGCTGCCTTCTAGGAATTGAGCAAGGTTTGTTACAACATGCTGGCACAAGGAGGAAGAAAATGAAATGGACTATTTTTTAGGGGGCGATTTTGAATATATATGAACGGAGAGTTTCTTAATAAAATTATTCTCAGAAGATGACTCTGAGCCAGATGCAAACCCAGTCTTAAAGTGAACAGTAGAATCTTCAAACGTGTCTTTTTTTTAATGGAGAGTGTCTTACATGTTGGGTAGGGATTAGAACTGTGGCCTAGAAATAGCGCAATGGGTCAGAAAACTTCTGGACTCCTGCAAACAAATAATTAGAATGAAATATTCAACTCCTCTAATAAAGATGTCCCAAAATTCAATGGCTCCACAAGACAGAAGTTTGTTTTTCTCTCACAGAACAGTCTGAGGGGCAGGGGGCTCTCCTCTGTGACCCGCGTTCCTTCTGCCTTGCTTTTTTATCATTCTCTAGGGTGTGGCCTTTGCATAGTCCAGGCTAGATTTGGGGTACACCCATGACCTGGGTCCAAAGAAGAATGAAAAGTGTGTACAAGGCGCACCCATTTCTTAAGGTCCCAGACCATAAGTGGCCCACATCACATCTGCCTACATTCATTGCTAAGAATTAGTCACGTGACCATTTCTACCTGCAGGGCAGCTGGGAAATATGTACATGTGAGCAGCCATATGCCCGATCGTTTAATTATTATAGAAGGAAAGAACAGATTTTCCAGAGTGTCATTATATCAACCTACATGTGACCCAAATACTACCAAGTAGAGGCTCTTCATTTATTATCAGCAATTAGGTCAGAATTTTTGTTAAAGTGGAAACAGAAAAAATGTGATCCGTAGAGGACATAAGGACACTTCAAGTAATAGAACATTCCCAGGGGTTTGATAAGAGCCTGTTTCGTTTGTCCTTCCAGACAGGGGACTTCGGGGGCAGTCAGCAGCAGACAAGTGACTGATGCCCAGAACGCTGCTTATGAAATGCTTCATATTTGAATAATGTTTTATATTTTACAAGGATCATTTATATACGTTATCTGATTGGATGCAGAAAACATTCCTCATTAGGGACAGCAAGGCTTAGAGAGGTGCAAGGACTTGCGCAAAGTCACACAACTCACAGGCTGTGAATGTAGGATCTGGACCCAAATCTTCCAAGTTCTAATCCAGGGCTATTTACAAAACAAAATGCTGCCAGTTCATTTTACATCATGGAAGGGAGGCTTATTGGGAATTCTAAAGGAAATCAGGGCTTCTTCACTGGACTTGACTTCCTTAGTCTCCATGTGTTTTGGGTGTCATTATTAAGATATCAAGTCATGCGCACCATGATAATACTGGTTATGACTTGTGGATACCTACTGTGTGCCAGGCACTGAGTTGGGCACTCTATTTGTATCCTATTTATTTCTCAATGATCCAGCAAGGTAAGGCATTATTATACCTAACTTGCAGAAGAGGAAGCTGAAGAGGTTAGATAACTTTCCCTGAACACACAGCTAAGAAGTGATTGAACCAGGACATGAATCCGTATTGATCTGCTATCTTTCTTCCCCGTGCCGCCTTGAAAGATGAGGAAGGTACCTGCTAGGCCTCAGGAAAGGACACATTGCTTGGTAATCTCAAGTCTGAAGCAAGAACAAATTAAATTTATCCCAAACTCCCAACCTCTCATTGGGTGTCCTAGAACTTGAAACTGCTGTCAGGTCTTCACTAGCCGTGACCCCCAAAAATCTTTGCCTCTGGGCTCATAGACATTCATGATGTCAGAAATGAAAGCAAACTTAGAGTTCCTCTGGGTCAACATGTCCCTTTTACAGATGGTGAAACTGAGACCCAGAGGGAAAAAGATAGCTTGCCAGCTGTTATTAGGATTCATTCCTGACAAAGCCGACATATTCCTTTGATCCTTCAGCCTCAGGCCCATATTGACCTCCTGGGCTAAGAGCCAGTCCCACCTGCCACCTGTCAGAGCCTTCTTCAAGTGAGTAAACAGAAGGGCAGGAGTCACCTGGCTCCCTGCCGCTGGGCGAGAGCTGTCCCTTCTTCCCACTCCATTCCCACCTAGCTGGACCAGCAAGCAGTTTTTCCAAGGCAGGGCCAGCCTGTCCTGAGCTGCAAGATGTATTAATCAATTTGATGAGGATGTTAAAGCTTTCTCTTTGCAACTAATTATGGCCTGATTTATAGGCCTGGCCTTGGTTTGATAGAGCTCTTCTCATGACAGGGATGAATGCGGCACTGGCATGGACCCCTTCATCTCTCCCACTTCTCTCTCTTCCCCCCTCCGCCTCCTCCCTCCCTCCCACAGCTCCTGCCTCCTGACTCTGCTCTTGGTTCCCACAGGAACACCCTCATGACATGTTGACAAGCTGGTGAAGCATGGCTCCCTCTCTGTTGCGTCTGCCTCTGGCATCACCATTCCCCCCGTATTCTCTGACACGGGCAGATGGGTGCTGTGCCAGAGGAAGCCCTGTACACCGCTTCCTTCTGGAAACAGGGGATAAGAAAAATATTTTGGGTTGACCCAGCATCTTCCTTCCCAAATAGCTCAAGAGCTTGTTCAAAATAAACGTCACCCCCAACTCCTTCTAGGGAAGATTTATTCTGGTCATTTTCATAAATGGGAAACTGAGACATATAGATGGACTAGACTGCAATTCCACACACAGTAGGACAATGAAGGTGAGAATGAATTGATGTCATGGTTTCCAGCACCAAGTTCTTCCCCTTGCTGGGGTCTTTGGGTCATCTTGCTGTCCTTAGGAACCTCTTCCTCCTCAGACCTACACAACCAGACAGGAGAGGCTTCACCTGCGCACCGGTTTCCTCACCTTAGGCATCAGGGCCTTTGTGGCCACAGTATCCAAATAAGGATGTGAAATAAGATGTAAATCATCAGTTGGCACAAAGAGCGTGTAGGCACGCGTAGGCCAGGTCGGTTTCCAACAGTCTTTAAGTCACACAGAGAGTAGAGATAAGGAACAAGCCCAAATGATCGCCTTCCTTAGACTTGAAGGCCATCATGAAGTCACACTCGCCAGACTCAGTGGGGATCTGGGGGAAGTGCCCCTGGGTGGATGTATTTCCTTGTACTCAGCAGTGTGGGAGGACAGCCACTTTCCAGTAGTTCTCGTGGAGAGAGACAGTGGCTTGGCAGCTCCACGGTTGTTCTTATTTAGATCTGAAATTCATTGTGTGATATTCCTGAAATACCTTTGTCTCTGCAAGGTGCTAATCTAAACCTAACCGAAGTGCAAACTCTAAACCTAGCCTGAGCCCGAACCTGAGCTATGACCTACTCCTAACCCCATCCCAGCTCCAAAATAACTTGAATCTAAACGTGAACCCAATTCAAAATCTAAACATAACCTGATCCCAGGCCCTCATCCTGACTCTAACACAATCCTTACAATAACCCTAATCTTTAAAAGAAATTTTTTTAATTTTAAAGATGTGGGGTACAATTCAGGGTTAGGTATACAAATGTTCATTATGCAGGTACCCTTGTTAATGAGGTGTGCCCCTCCCCCCGGCAGATTCCCACTACTGCCAATCCCACCTCCCCAAACCCTAATCTTTATTTTAACTCAGTGGTTCTCAATCAGGGGTGATTCTCCCACCACCCCAGGGCATATCTGGCAATGATTGCAGATGTATTTGGTTTCCTACAATGCAGAGAGAGGGAAATGCTATTAGAATTGTATGGATACAGGTCAGGGATGCTGCTAAGCATTCTAAAATGCACAGAGCACCACCCTCAGAACTGAATTACCCAGCCCAAAATGTCAGTATTGCCAAGTTCAAGAAATGATGTCTCAATCTTAACTAACCTCAATTCTAAAATAAATGAATACTAACCCTAACTTTCAGGAAAAAACCCTAAATCTAATTTCCCACCCTTTATTCTAACCCTAACCTAAACTAGAATCCCAATTCAAAACGAAACCCAACCCTAACCCTAATCTTAACCTAGACCCTAATTATAAACGAAACCTAAATGAACTCAACCCTGCTAATATCCAGATGGCCAAGTGTTGTTAAGATGAGATGAGTGGCTGGGCGCGATGGCTCAAGCCTGTAATCCCAGTACTCTGGGAAACCAAGGTGAGAGGATTGCCTGAGCCCAGGGGTTCGAGACCAGCATGGGCAACTTGGGGAAACCTCGTCTCTACAATACATCAAAAAATTAGCTGCGTGTGGTAGCACATGCCTGTGGTTCCAGCTACTTGGAAGGCTGAGACGGAAGGATCGCTGGAGTGTGCCGCTGCACTCCAGCCTGGGCGATGGAGCGAGACTCCAACTCAAAAAAAAAAAAAAAAAATCACAAGTGAACCCAGAACTTTGTCCTGTGGCTATTTCCCTTGTTTTTCCTTCACAACAGACATGAGATTGTGTAGACTCTTCTGGACTATGTAGGTCCTCTGTTTCTCCCTTATCATCTCAGCTCCCCAGAAGAGAAGATAATAAAAGAGATTAAATTAAGACTTGGCTTGGCAGATAGCTGCTTAGCAATATATCTCAGAGGACACTGATGAAAGAGGATGATTTAAAACATACATACATGTTGCAATTTTTTTATGAAGAAAAGTTTAAATCTGCTCTTCCACTTGATTTAAAACAATTTTTCAGAGATGGGGTCTTGCTATGTTGCCCAGGCTGGAGTGCAATGGCTGTTGACAGGCACAATCATAGCTCACTGCAGCTTCAAACCCCTGGCCACAAGAGCTTCTCCCACCTTTGCCTCTGGAGTCGCTGGGACTATAGACACATGCTATCGCACCCAGCCCACTTGATTTTTAATATATCTTGAAGGTCGATGAGTCAGCCAGTATAATCCTCACCTGATAAATAAGACACTAAAAGCACAGATACTTTAAGGCTTTGCCTAAAACCACACAGCAAGTAGGAGAGCCTAGCCAGATGGCTTGATTCATAGCCTGTCTTCTACTCTTTCACTCTGACTGTGATCCCAGTTACTATCATTTTCTATATCCCCATTGAGTGTGGATATCCAAGAATCCTCAACATTTTTTTAGAATTCAAAATGACATCAGGACCGTATCCAGGGCTTGAGAGGGGGAAGTGAAGCCAGCAGCAAGAGTGGAATGAGGAGGATTCATCCAAAGTGCCCAGGTGTCCAATGACAAAGCTCCAGTCCTTGAAGAGGGGTGGGTGGGCTGGGAGGTGGAGAGAGGTAACCAGGTAAAAAATCCTGGGATGGAGCTTGGTGTCAGGTTGGAGTGCTAACAGTGGACAGTAAGACAGACCAGTCCCGAGCCTCAGGAAACACCAAGCGCAGTCCTGGTTTTCCTACATCTTTCCTTCTAGAAGGCCTTCACTCTCGTTTTGGGACACAAACATTCCCAGGACGTTCCATATTTACATGGAAACTGGAGCCTCACGTTCACAGCCCCGTGAGCATTGCAAAGCCTGCAACAGAGCAGGGCTTGCTTAGATGGGCATTGAAAAAAGAGAATGGGAGGGATGAGTGGGAACCCAGTGCAGAAAGGGTGTGCGTGAGGTAGGCTGGGTGGGAAGCCATAAGCCATAGTGATAGTGAATCTTGGAGGCCTAGAATGTTGGGCAAACCAGACATTTAGCAATCAAATGTAGAGGAAAAAGTCCTGGACTGGGGGCCGAAGACTTACATGTAAACCTCACCTTTGATGCAGACTTTAACGTTACTGCCCACAATCTCTCCACCTGGAAAATAAGAGGGTTGGGCCAAGAACTCAAAGTCCCTCTCAACTTTGACATTCTAGAATTCTGGACTTCCCCAATCAAAACCACTCTGTGCACATCTTTTTCTAATTCTGTCCTCTGTCTGCACATCTGAACCAGCCTGGCCCTCCCCATCGGGTATTTATTTTTATGTTACATGGATTGGTTTCCTGGTGGGTAGAAGGGCCTGGTTTCTCCCATCAGACACAGGCCTGCCTCTGGGAGATGAAGACCGTCTGGAACTCCTAGCCCTTGGAGCCCCCAGCAATGTGCTTTGCTGGCTAACCAGACTCCAGAATGCTCCCCAGGCAGGAATGTCTGACCTGTCATGTGGCCTTCCTTGTGTTTGCAAGCTGCCTCCTCCCTGCCCTTTCCCTGGGCCCCAGGGATGCCTGGCCTGGAAGACAGGATGCCTGAAACCCTCCACAATTGCACGTGCTGAAGCTGGAGGCCCCTCCCTCTGAGAAGCTGGTGTTTCTTGATGAGGAGCCTGGCTCCCCTGAGCAGATGAAAAGCTGTCTTCACAGTGGAACAAATTTCCTGAGACCCAAAGCAGCTGCTCCTCAAAGTCTCCAAAACCAAAAACCCTCATGAATAAATATTAGGGAAGAAATGAGGTTTCCCAAGAACAAAAGCAGATTCGAGGAAGTTATCTGAGAGAGTTTGCGATCTTTCATCTCATGAAATAAGTCATTTCTATGTCACTCCAGACACTCCTTGCCCCTCCCCTCCTGTTCTACTGACGGTGCCACATCCTGCTTCTCCCTCACATGGAAACAGGCAGTACCTAGGCCATCATCTGCTCAGACTTTCCTTCAGAGGGAGAGAGAAACCACAAACAGCTGCCCCGCGAGCCCTCCTGCCAGATTCTGGATTCCAGCTCAGACCGCGGATCTTGATGACCTCATCGGTATCTGGGCTGGAACTCACTTCTCAGGGTCGGAGGGGCTGCCAGCATCCCTACAGAGTCCCTGGAAAAAGAGGAGGCTTCATGGTGGGTCCACACCTGGGTCACACGTGGAGAAGTGCACAAAGATCTCCACCCAAGGGCTGAGCCCCGGCCCAGGGTTCGCTTTGCTGGCTGACAGCTTGGGGCGAGTCCCTCTCCCCACCTCCACACTACCCTTTCAAAGAGTGCCTGGCTCCTTGAATCAAAAGACATTCCCAGGTGAAAGCCTCTTTCCCTTTCTGGATCCAGGTGGAAGTGCAAATACCTCAGGAGAAAACCTGCCTCTGTGTGAATAAATTTATCAGAACCTGTCCAGAGCAGTTTTTTCTGAAAGAGATGGTGTGAGTGAGGCTGGCGAGGCAGTGGAGTGAAGAGACCAAAAGGTTCAAAACTCTCACAGGGTCAGCACCTTAGCCGTCATGGAGAACAAACACCTCCTGTTCAGATGAGAAAACCAAAGCCTACGAGAAGAAGAGGGTCTTTCTTTCTTTCTTTCTTTCTTTCTTTTTTTGGAGTTGGAGTCTCACTTGGTCGCCCAGACTGCAGTGCAGTGGCCGCTCCCGGCCACCGCAGCCTCGACCTGCTGGGCTCCGGCGATCCTTCCGCCTCAGCCTTCCAAGTAGCTGGAGCTACAGGTGCACGCTACCACACCCGGC
>CAUYQG010122032.1:0-18230 GCA_963574415.1 Tarsius wallacei | reverse complement strand
TTTATGAGTGAGAACATATGGAACTCTGTTCTTTGTTTCTGTGATAAATCACTGAGTATAATCGACTCCAAATCCATCCAAGTTGCTGGATAGTCCATGTATTTGTCCTTCTTTATGGCTGCATAATATTCCATTGTGTATATAAATTATATTTTCCAACATATAAAAAAGAAAAGAAATTATTAAGACCAGAAGAGAGTGAGATAACATATATAAAGTTTTGAAAGAAAAAACAAAACAAAACAAAAAACTGTCAACCATGAATTCTATTTCTGACAAAACTACCCTTCAATAATGAGGAAAAAAACATTAGACATTTCTAGTAAAAAAAAAGAAGAAGTTTCTTGCTAGTAGACCTGCCCTTACAAGAAATGTTAAAGGTTAAAGGAAGTTCCTCAGTCTGAGGGAAAAGAACACTAGACAATAACTTAAAGCTACAAAAATAAATAAAATACTCCAGGAGAGAAAACTACATGAGTAAAGATAAAGGCTGGAATTATTAAATTTTTAGTTTGTAACTCTTCTTTTTATTTACTAGATAATTTAAAATGCCAATGCACAAACAATAATTTACATGTATATAAATGTGAGCACAATGCATAAAGATGTAAGCTGTGATAACAAAAACATGAAGGTGGGAGGTACTATGTAGGTGTTAAGTTTGTGTATACTTTTGAGGTTGTTACCATCAATAAAAACTAAATTGTTATTAATTTAGTATATTAATTGTAATTTATGTAAGTTTGAAATATACACAAAAAACAGAAAAACAACCAACAATATCACACTGTAAAAAATCAATTAAGCACAAAAGAATGAAGAAATGGGCAAAATGAGGGGAAATGTAATAAGAAATACAGAAAACAAAATTTTTAAAAGGCACAAGTAAATTTTTCCTTATTGGTTAATCATTTAAATGTGAATGGATTATACTCTTCTAGAAAGAGGCAGAAATTTACAGAATAGATTTTTTATTTTTATTTTTTTATTGAACATATTTTATATTTTAAAATTGTGGGGTACAGTTAAGGGTTATGTATACAAATATGCATCGTTCAGGCACCCTTATTGATAAGGGATGTCCCCCTGTCCCCAGACAGATATTGACTAATAATCCAATTATATGCTCTTTGCAAATAGATTGAAATTTAAAGTATGGGAAAAAATACTCCATGTAAACATTAATCAAAATAGAGCTAGGTTGCTATACTAATGTCATACAAAATATACTTTTTACAAACAGCACTGTTTCAAAGGACAGTTACATTCCAACAAAGCATCAATTCTTCAAGAAAATCTGAATAAGTGAATGAGACCTAAATAAATGAAAAGATATCATGCATTAATGCTCATGGTTTTCAAGATTTATTGTTAGAAATTTAAAGACTCAATGTAATTCCTATCAAAATTCCAGGGACCTTTTTTATAGGAATAGAAACACCAGTCTCTAAATTTATATGGAGTTGCATGGTGTCCCAAATAACCAAAACAATTTTGGAGAAACAAAAAAAAGTTGAAGGGCTAACACTTCCTGATTTTAAAACTTACAAAAAGACTATAATAATTCAAACAGAGTATTATAATCAGGAGAATAGGTATATAGACCAATAGCAAAAAATTAAGAGCCCACAAATAAACCCAAACATCTAAAGATCATTTGATTTTTGACAATGCTGCCACATAATCTGTCTTAGTCTAGGACTACCATACATAATAAATAACACAGACTAGGTAGCTTAAACAATAGAAGTTTATTTCTCACACATCTGGAGGCTGCATGTTTAAGACCAAGGTGTCTGTTGATTTTCATGTTTCTCCCAAGGCATTTCTCCTTGGCTTTCAATCTTCTTGCCATATCCTCACATGGCTTTTTTTCTGTACATCCTACCATACATCCCTGGTGTCTCTTTCTTCACTCATAAGAACAATAGTCATAGGATTGGATTAGGATCCCACTCTTATCACCTCATTTAACTTTATATACCTCTTTAAAGGCCTTACTTGAAATATAATCACATCAGAAATTAGGTCTTCAACGTGATCATTTCCAGAGAGCACAATTCAGTCTTTAACACCATGCAAAATGGAAAGAATGCTCTTTTGAACAAAAACTGCTAAGGTAACTCTATATAAACATATGAAAGTGAGTTTGGACCCTTAACACACACTATGTACAAAATTAACACAAAATGAATGAAAGACCTAAATGCAAAAGTTAAAACTATAAAACTCGTATAAGGAAATATAGCAGTAAATTTTACAACTTGGATTTTAGATGTAATAGCAAAAGCATAAACAACAATTTTTTAAAAATGTGAACTAGACAATCAAAATTTAAAACTCTTTGCATCAAAGGACATTAATGTGGAGGCAGAAAGTCAACCTACATAACAGAAGAGAATATCTGCAAACTTTATGTCTGATAAGGGTTTAGAATTCAGACCATATAAAGAACTCTTGCATCTCAACAACAAAAAGTCAGACAAC
This sequence comes from Tarsius wallacei, assembly GCA_963574415.1. Taxonomy (NCBI): domain Eukaryota; kingdom Metazoa; phylum Chordata; class Mammalia; order Primates; family Tarsiidae; genus Tarsius; species Tarsius wallacei. Next base: position 15,743 of record CAUYQG010122032.1, on the reverse strand, counting down.
CCAATTTTAAAATGGGCAAAAGAGAAAGATATGTATTCAAAGAATACATATAAGTAATAATAAACACATAGAAAGATGCTCAACATCAATATCAACATCAATAGTTATTAGGAAAATGTGAATCAAGACACAATGAAGTGCCACTTCATATCTACAAGAATGGCTATACTCAACAGAACAGAAAATAAATGTCAGCATGTATGTGACAATGTTGAAATTCTTGTACAAAGTAAAATGGTTTAGACTCTGTCAAAAAGTTTGGTAGTTCTTCAAAAGTTAAATATATAATTTCCAAGTAACCCAATAATTGTATTCCTAAGTATTTACTCAAGAGAAATGAAAGCATATGCTTCAACAAATATATGTATTTACATGTTCATGCCAGTACTATTCCCAATAGCAAAATGGCAGAAATATCCAAATGCATGAATAGACATATGTAAATACAATAAAATATGATTCATTCATAAAAAAGAATAATGTATTGATCCATGTTATGATGTAGATGAACCTTGAAATCACTATGACAAATGAATGAAGCCATACTCAAAAGGTCACATATTGTATGATTTGATTTACATAAAATATTTAAAATAGGTACATCCACAGAAAGCAGATTAGTGATTGCTGGAAGAAAGAAGGAGAGGAAAATAGCGAGTGACTGCAGAAATGGCTATAGCATTTCCTTTAAATGTGATTAAAATACTTTGAAAATAGATTTAGGTGATGATGCACAAAATTGTGAATGTACTAAATGGCACTTAATTGTTCACTTTAAAATGATTATGTCGTGAATTTCAACTCAATAACAAAATTTAAAAAGATATTAAAAATATTTGGAATCTCAAACTAGCTCCAACTTGGAGTAATACAAATTGCACAATCATCCAATTTGTATTCAGAAGTCTAACTCGCATTATCAATTGAAGTATCAAACTTTATCTATTTTTTAATTAGGACAACAAACAAAACAAAAACTTGAAACTTTTATGATAAACTCAGCGATTTCTGTATTTTTCTTATTATTATTTGGGAAGGAAATTCTAAATTTTTATTTTCACCATCTGTTTGCCTCTTGGCTACAAATACTCTGGATGATGGGGTGTTTTATAATGTCACATTAGATTTTGTGTTTGTTCTACGGCTGATTTCTGTTCACTATGGCTTCTGCTGAGATGCTTCTCACATTGTCATCAATCCCATCTGTTAATGTCTGCTTTCTGTCCTGTTGTTTGATGCCAAATCTACGAGGGACATAGGCCACCCTCCTCATCTAAAACACTGAGTCCCTTCAAATCCATTGAGCCTTTCTCAGACTACCGCAATAATCATCCCAGAGACACTAAACATCTCTGAATAGTAAATACCTGCCTTATTCTTAAAACCAATTGTACTGCAATAAATTTGGTTAATCAGTACAAACATACAGTTAGAAGAAATAATTTCAAAGTTTGATAGCCTAATAGGGTGACTATAGTTAACAGCAATATATTGTATATTTCAAAATAACTAGAGGAAAAGATTTATAACATTCCCAACACAAAGATATGATAAATTCTTGAGGTGTCAGATATTCTAAATACTCTGATTTGATCATTATACATTGTATGCATATATCAAAATACCACATGCAGTTCATAAAATATACAATTAATTATGTACCAATTAATTTTTTTACAAAATTTTTAAAAAGTAATTTGGAGATGCAAGTAATTTGTAAAAGCACAAGAATTTATTTGTAATTATACCTGCCCTGTGACCATTTTTACTGTGAGGCTACAGATATTGGCATGTTGCACTCTTAGACCTTCATATGGGAAGTGGGGAATGAGTTGTCTGTGATTCTATGGGGAATTTATTGGCGCTACCCAGCAGCATCCTTTTCACTTGACCCTGCATCAGTGCCTCTCTTTCTTTCCTCTGTCAGTTCTCTCTTCTCTTCCAGTGAGTTGCATTTATACAGGAAGAAAAGACTAGCTTCTTTAACATCATGGGTTCTTTCAAACCTGTTGTTCAGGTTTGAACTCTGCTCACCTGTTAGTGTTCAAAGCAGAGCTTCTGGAACTCAAGAAGTTCTCTCTCTCCTCTCTCTCTCTCTCTCTCTCTCTCTCTCTCTCTCTCTCTCTCTCTCTCTCTCTCTCAAATAGTTCGGCTCTTACAGTCAAAAGCTTTGGACAAGAATATCAAATTAAAGTTCTAAAAGTATTTGGAAATTCAGCTAACTCTTTTGTGAAATGTTTTGTTTGTTGAATTTTCGATTTAGCTTAGGGTAGTTATGTAGATGAACACTCCTACTAAAAACAACTAGAAACATTGGATAACACTGATAAAACATCACTTTAAAGCATCCAAGAGCAGATAGGATATGAAAAAAATTATAGGGTAAGGTTGTACTGTAAAGTGAGGATCTAGAAAGCTTAGCAGAAACCAGAACAATGAGTCTCACTTCACCCACCACAACCACCAGCCTTGGGAGTCTTTGAATTTCCTTCATTTGGGGGATTAAATTCTCTTGCTTGACTAGGGATGAGGGTAAGAGAGAAGGAAAGGTATTAAAGTCAGAACTTAATCAAAGGTTGAAAAGGGGCTACAAACTTGATGCTAGAGAATACTAGAACAAAATTCATCCCAGGGAATGCAGGAAGAGTGGAAGGAAAAAAGAAAAACAGGAAAATAATTGATTACACATGGCTATAAATCAGACATACGGCAGAATTGCTAAGGCAAAATAAAATGGTACAATAGATAGTTCACAATGATGATTCATTTAATCAGGAAAATAAAACTATAGCATAACCTCAACATACACACACACACACATACACACACATACACACACACACACACACACACACAGGCAATATATGCAAAATGACAATGAGAAATGGATAAACCCCATAGTACACTGTGGGAGATTTTAAGATAGTCCTCTTTTGGTAGCAATCACATAAAACATGAAATCAATCAGGATATAGAAGACTTGAACATCATTAACAAACATGGCCTAACATATGTGTTCATGTGTAAATATTTTCCCCAATAATAACATAATACATTAGTTTTATTAACACAGAAAATGTTTCCAAAACCAGCCATAAACTGAACTACCTAACTGTTATAGCAACAAAAAGAAAGTGGTTACAGTAATAGACAGGGTAAGCTTTACTCTGGTTAGGAAATAAGAAGTTGTAACTGGTAGCGAAATAAGGTGATTACACATGTATTCAATCTTCTATTCAACTATGCATTTGTGTTTTATAGGTTTTCTATATTTGTGCTACATTTCACAGTAAAGTTGATTAAAACATAAGGACATTCAATACTTTTACCTTCCTCCCTAATAATAATGCAAGGAGTTTAATGCACTTTAATGTATTTCATCACAAGTTTTAAATTAATGTTTTCCTGCATTTAATTTAATTCTATTTATAAAATTGTAGATATTATTAATGTTTTAACACAATGTGCATCTACACATGTATTTACTGTTTTATGCTTACTTCTTTATTGCATCTTGGACCTTCCATCTGGAATCTTTTTTTTTTCTGGTGAAGTATACTTGTTGTCTGAATGTTATAGCAATTTCTAGAAATTTATATTTTGATCATTTCTTTTTTTTCCTCTTTTAATTTTTATTTAAAATTGTGGAGTACAATTCAGGGCTAGGTATACAAATATTCACCGTGCAGGTACCCTTATCGATGAGGTGTGCCCCCCCCTTCCCAGGCAGATATCGACTACTGTCAATCCCACCTCCCCACTCTCCACCCCCTCCCTGCAGTTTCCCTTCACTTTCAATCCTTTTCTTACAGTATTATGGTAAACATTCAAGGTCCACTTATGAGTGAGAACATACAATACTCAGCCCTTTGTTTCTGTGAGAGAACACTCAGTATTATAAACTCTAATTCCATCTAGGTTGCTGCGAAGTTCATGATTTTGTTCTTCGTTATGGCTGTGTAGCTACAATAATCAAAACAGCCTGGTATTGGTACAAGAACAGGTATATAGACCAATGGAATAGAATTGAGATTCCAAAAGCAAAACCTCAATTTCCCCACCAACTCATCTTCGACAAAGCCTCCACCACCCACCACTGGGGAGAGGAGAACCTGTTCAGTAAATGGTGCTGGGAAAACTGGCTGACCACATGCAGAAGATTGATACAGGACCCCTATCTATCCCCATACACAAAAATTAACTCTAAATGGATCATAGACCTAAATGTAAAACCTCAAACTGTAAGAACCTTGGAAAGTGCAGGAGACACTCTTATGGAAGTTGGAACTGGCAATCAATTCCTGTTCAAAACCCGAAGTGCCCAGGCCATAAGAGATAAGATAGACAAGTGGAACCTCATTAAACTGATAAGCTTCTGCAAAGCCAAAGAAACCATCAAGAGAGCAGGGAGACAGCCCACAGACTGGGAAAAAATATTTGCCAACTCCATATCTGACAAAGGCCTAACATCAAGGATCTACAAATAACTCAAATGTGCTGAAAAGAAAAAAATAAGCAGCCCTATTACAAAGTGGGCTAAAGATATGAATAAACACTTCTCAAAAGAAGATCATTTCTTAAATTGTATGTGTATGTTTTCTGACCCTACTACAAGCAAGAAACAAGAAGATCAAGAAAATTAAAAACAATAACCTTAAATTTATTTCAAATATAAAATATGACATATATATTTCTTTTAATGATGAATATAACATACATTTTTGTTCTGATTGATCCCTCCTTCGTATGTATTTTACGTCACAAACAAAAATAATTTAATAAATTATGATGCTTTTTAAAAATCCAGTAATAACCAAAGAGTCACACAGAATTGTTTAAGTCAGTGCAGTATAATTTTTTTGGAGGTCAAGGACTTGGAATACTAGCATTTAGGTTCAATCTGGACATTGCCATTTTAGTAGCTGCTTCACTTTATGAAAGTTTCTTATTCAATCTGAATTTTAAATAATTCATCTTATAATGGGGAAAGTGATAACATGTGTGCCCAATTCGTAAAACTATTGAGAGGTACAAATAAAACAAAATACATGAATGGACTTTGTAAGACAGCTAGGTAACACATGACTTTAAAAGTACTTTTTATGTAGATATGGAGAAGAAAACAACGAAACTAAATGTTTAGGTATGCCATATTTAGGTATGTGGTGAAGCATTGTGATAAAATAGAAACAGCATAAATTTTGAGTAAGGTATAATTAATTGCAATTAGTGTATGCTCCACTGTATGCTACCTCTATAATCTTCTACAAGCTATTTTTCCTGAATATCAGTTTCTCATTTTTAAAATGGAAACAATTATGCCTTACTCATAACTCATTTGCTGTGAAGATCAAATAGTATGCTATGTCTACAGTGCCTGAAGCATAGTAAGTGCACTGTCGTTGTTGGTTTCTACAATGCTAATTCTGTAAAAAGAAGGATGAGAATAGAATGTGATCATGATGTTGATAGAAAATGGCCTATTCAGATGAGATTGTTCTCCAGAAGTGAGAAGGAACTGATAGGACTAAATTTCAGATAATGCAATTGTAAAGTCCAAGAGTCATTGGACATTTGTTTGTTTTTAACTGTCCCTTGGACATAATTCTGACTTTTTTTCTGAAATTTGGCTAAACAGCTTGAGCCCAGGTTCATTTTCTCTTGTCTCCTTTGTCTCCTGCTGATGTGACAGGAAACATAATTGTCCTGGGATTCAACCTTTTCTACAGGATACAAAGGGTAGCATTGTATCTTTCCCAATTTTCCACTGATTGGCCCAAAGTCCTTCATTCTCCGATACAACACCCTCCAGGGGCAGTACAAGGAAATGTTGGTAGCTTGGAATGACTGAGTGGATGAAACAGGAATAGTGTGATGGTGAATTAGTGTGTTACTCCTGGGTAAATGCAAATATCTATCTTTCAACCTCTTCATTTCAATGAAATGTTGAAGTTTTATACAGGTTTCAATTGTAGGGAACATAGTATTAAAATGATAATGCTATATAATTCAGCACTATAACTCAGTGCTTCTCAAAGTAAAAATGTGCACATGAAACCCCTGGAGAATTCGTAAAAATGTAGATTTTGACTCACCAAGTCTGGAGTGAAACACGTCTTGAAGAAATGAAGAACAATATTTCTAATATTCTTTTAAATAAACAAAGAAGCAATTTCCCTCAATCTTCTCTATTCACCTCCTTTGTTCTTCCAAAAGGAGCCCCCAGGAAAATGGACTAGGAGAAACTGAGTCAGATAAACAGTGGCAGAAAATGTCTGGTTGTCTCTATTGTGGAACCATGTCAAATACAGATCTTAACCCTAGTTCTGAGTCAGCGTAGGTTTGGCAAATGCTGCATTAAGAACAATCACTGAGAAGATAAAGAGAAACTTTACACTTGGGCTGCCAAGGGAAGAAGAGGTAAGAGAGGCTCCAAGCAGCTTTCCCTTTCATGAAGCAGATTGCCCCATATTCACAGATCTGAGTACAGAACTCAATTTGGGAGTAAGAGATCCAGAGCCTGTTTCTACCTCACTGCCTTCTGGGAATACATTCCTTCAACTTTGCTCCCACTTCACCTCCTGTTTCCATGAGAGGAAGATTGTTTATGAAAACAGATACACAAAACTTGCAAATTTCCATCATTGTTTTTGTCTTCCATTAGTTTTCCAACTACTCCTCACCACCTGTTTATGCCCAGCTCCCTTTCCAAATATTAAATCAATAAGCTGTCAAAAAAATCCAGATTTAGGTAAAGACAAATTTTATTTAAAAATAATTGGCCAGGTTTGGTGGCGGAGCCTATAATCCCAGTACTTTGGGAGGCTGAAGTGAGTGAATTGCCTGAGCCCGCTGGTTTGAAACCAGCCTGGGCAATTTGGCAAGACCTTGTCTTTACAATAAGGATGATGGAGTGAGACTCCAATTTAAAAAAAATTATGCAGGAAGGAGACAAACATCCATGAGTCTTTTCTAATTTCATTGGAAGGAAGGTTTTTCCTTGCAGTAGCCATTTCCCTGAACTCAAAATATGGGGATTATTTCTTTAACCATGCATATTTTCCAGGAGCACAGGGTTCAGGTAAAATTCAACATTGTCTAAAGTAAACAAAGCAAATGGAAAAAGTGCAGAAATTTATGTTTTCTTCCCACCGCTGTGATACTGAGAACGTGACTACCAGGGAGGCAGATGTGCCTATGATCAGCCCAAGAGAAGTTGTGAGGGTTAACACTGTGAATTAGCATCGCTTCCACTTTGCTGAGACTGACAGCTTCCCTGCAGCGGGGGAAAAGACTGTGTAGTGCAAATTTATGTTCATTGAAAAAGTGTCCTGTAAAATCCAGGGAACATAGTAGTGACAGGATCTGAAACGGCTGGCACCAGAGTATGGATGGAAGAGAACACCTTCTGGAGTCTCTGGGCCCAAGGGACAAATAATAAAATGGTGTGGTACATAGAAACCAGCTGTGTGGGACAGCTCTGTGGCCAGTAACAGTGACTTCATGCACTGAGTGGTTACTGTGTGACTAGAAGCTGCAGAAAACTTCACTTCATACATGTTTTTCCCTTATAGTCCCTGAAAACCTTATTAAAGAGTATCATTTTACTGATGTTTTTACTCTTCAAAAAGTAAGGTGATCAGGGATGACATGAGCAAGATGGAGAAATAGAACTTTCCAGCGCTCATCCCCTTGTAGAACACCAATTTGAACAACTATCCATGCGTAAAAATACCTTTACAAGAGCCAAGGAATCTGGGTGAGAGATTTTAGCACCTGAGCATAGCACAGAAATAGGAAGAGATTCATTGGAGAGGGTAAGAAGAGCAGTTTTCCATTACCTGCATCACCCACCCTCCTAACCCGGGCAGCACATTGCTGAAAGACATATCCTCCACGTGGGAAAGGAAAGTGAAGTGACCACAGCACTGAACCTGCCAGTTGAAATATAGCACTAGATTAGGCCCCACTTCACTAGGCTTCAACTGGCACCACAGAGCAAGTCTCCAGGTTCACTAGTCCCAAATTGGCTGCAGTGGCCCCAGAGTTCAGACCCACTCTGAAGCCAGGTTAACCCCCACATCTCCAGGCTCCAGTGGCCCAATGTGCCAGGCTGTCCTCATGAACTCAGGTCCTAAGTCCATCCAAGGCTCCAGATTAGCAACAGCAACATCCTGGCCCATCAAACTCAGCTTCAGACTGAGCTGAGTGGTCCTAGTGCCAACTCAGTTCTTGCCACCAAGATTCCTGACTGAATCCCATAGCCCCATACTCCAGTGAACCCAGGGCTTAGGTCTGCTCCAACAGACCTTTCCAGAAGAGTCCCAGGGATCCAAGCTCTGGATTCATCCCCTCAGACCCAGGCTATGCCATTTTCTGTAGACTCAGATCCCGGTCCAGCCCCTAGGCTCCAGGTACTAGGACAATACCTGTGGATTCAGCCTCCAGACCAGTCTCCATGTATCCCAGCTCCAGGCTCACCTGTATGGACCTAGGCACCAGATTGGAACCTGTGGACCCAGGGTTCAGTTCTAAATTAGTGGACTCAAACTCTATGCCCAACCCTATGGACCCAGGCACTCTGACAGCTCCTAATGACCCAAGAACAAGGAACACTCACTTACCAATCCATGCACCAAGACAGTTCACCCACAGACCCTGCAAGTCCTCTTGCCAAGAACCTCTGAACAGGCTTAGTAGTGAAGTCCTTTCCCTGCCAAAGCCAGTCCATAAAAACTGGGATAGATGCCTATTACTTAAAATGCATAGACACCAATGCAAGGTCACAGATTTATTAATAAACAAGACAAAATGAAACCAGAAAAGGATTAAAACAAAGCACCAGTAACCAACTCTAACTAAATAAAGATATACAAACTGTCTGATAAAGAATTCAAAATAATCATCTCAAAGAAGCTCAGTGAGTTAAAAGACATCACAGATAGACAACTAAATAATATCTGGAAAACAATATTTGAACAAAATGAAAAATTCAACAGAGAGATAGAAATGCTAAGAAACAATCAAATGAAAATCTTGAAACAAAATTATATAATAGCTAAACTTAAAAATTGCTTTGAGTGCTTCATCAGCGGATTCAATTAAGCAGAAGAAAAAAACAGTGAGCTCAAAAACAGTCCATTTGAAATTAAGCAGAGGGGGAAAAAGGAAAAAAAATGAGTGGAGGAAACCTATAGGCATTATGGGACACCATCAAGGGAACTTCCAGAAGAAGCTGATGAAGGGGCAGAAAGATTATTAAATAAACGAGGACAAAAAGATTCCCAAATCTTGAGAAAAAAATGAGCAATAATCCATGTAGCCCAAAGAACTCAGTGTAACCCCTGTGATGGCTCACACATCACTGTGCATACCCTGTGCTCCTTGTTTGGTCTCCCACACTATGCTGGGAAAAGTCACAGCAGCACCCACCCTTACATGAAAGAGGGCACAACTCGCCTACCACCTCCACCCTCTGAAACCCTTTGGACCTACGCAGACACCACAGCAGGACCAGAAGAGGCACAGTGAACAGAATGACACCACCACTTGCCCTTGGGCACCTGAGGGACAACCCAGAGTGCTCCAGCAGTACCACAAAATCCAAGCAGAGCCGATGCTTGCACACTTCAGAAGCACACGCAGGACTGGTAGGTGGGATGGCCCCTTGCTATCTCAGAGAGGGGCTGCTCACAAGGCAACAGCCACAAGAGGCCAGTGAGGGGTGCCTGCTGCATCAAAGGACCCTGATCCCACAGACGCCATGAAGCAGAGGGCAGAGGAGTGAGGTCAGTTAGATTCAGCATCCCTGTCTTCCACACACTGCCCACAAGTGGGGAAGAGAGGTGAGGGGCCCACAGGCAGAATGAGAAGAACTGTCATATTTGCCATGAATGTACATCTGGCATGACTTCAGCCCAGCCCAGGAAAGCATGATGTAACCATGTTTTTACTAAATTAAATTAATTTCATCATAGATTAAATATAAAGAGATCATTACCAAGAGAACTTATAATCAAATTTTCAAACATTAAAGACAGAGGGCTCCTCCCAGGTCGCAGAAGCTGAGTGCCATTTTTTTTTTAAATGGACAAAAGTTTTCCTGTGAAAAAGTGGCGGGGAGAGACTATCACCCCAGGCTCTGCCTCACCACTGCAGCAGGAGAGACTGCCAGACTTTGCCTCAAGACTTCAGCACCTGGCTGGGCACTGGCAGTGGGGGCTGTGGAGGAAGTCCAGAGGCAAAGTCCCAGAGAAGAGGACAAGAGAGGCACCCTGTCACCATCTTGAAGGCAGGGCAGGAAAGTACTCTGACTCACTCACCACAGAGAAACAGACCCAATCTCTGTGACTGGTGGATCAGCTACTCAGGGATTTATTGTGACCCAGAGGGAATATCCTGAAAGCAAAAACTTCAGAGGGACCTAATGAGTGCTAAGTCCAAGGCTCCCCACCCTCTACCCTGATCCAGCTGCAGAACAAAAGGTTTAGCTGGAAAAGATCAAGGTAGGACTCCAAAGAGATCAGTGGTGAGTCTGGGACTGACCCAAACACCCTCCTCTCCAGCTATCTTCTGAATGTCAGACTCACACAGCTGGGCCATGACTGAGATGGACAAACCCAGGCAGAGCCTGGAAGTCGGTCATAATAGGAGAACTCCATTACAGGATAGACCTGGCTGGGGTACCCCACACAAGTACACACCTGGGGAAGAGACAATACCACACATCCCCACCAGAGGAGATCTCCCTAACCATACGAAAGGGGGAGGGGAGGACTGCAGCCTCATCCAGCTCCATTGTCCCTCCTCCTTCCCTGCTCTGGACACTGGGGAGAGAGTGAAAGAGGTGGAAGCGCTGCAGAAGAGACCAGATTAGAGGAACAATTACAAAGCCTACCACAAGAGGGCCGGTGTTTTAATTTTTTTTAATTTTTTGTTTAATTCATTAAAATGCTTGCCTGTTTGTTAGTTCATCTATTTTTTAAATATTCTTCTTTTGTGCATAAAAGTGTATTTGAGAGTTTGATCTGCATCTCCCAATTTTTTTTCTTTTCTTTTTCTTTCTTTCTTCTTTGGTTTGTTGCTCCCTGTTTATGTGTATATGTGAATTATTGAGTGTTCATCTTTCAATTATGTTGTTCTTGTTGGTTTATTTTTGCTCTTTTGTTCTTCTGTTTTTTATTTTTATTTTTTATAGTTTAAAGTGTGTGTCAATATATTCAGATTGAATTCCTTTTTCTTTTTTCCGGTCTTTCTTTTTTTCTTCTCTATTCACTTTGTACTAGGCATGTGAGTATGTGTTCAATTTTCTTGGTTTTCTGTTTTTATTGTTTTGTTTCACTTTTTTGTTATCCCAGTTTGTTTAGGGGAGTGTGTGTATGTCTAAGTGTATGTTCAATTCTCTTTTTGTGTTAGTTTCTGCATTGCATCGTCATATAGAGTGGTGATGGGGAGTGGGTCTCAGGGAACACATGCCACAGTCAGTGAACATTGCAATTTGCAAGTAGCTTCTGAATCCTAGCACTCCATCCCCTACTTTACTCAACTTTCAAAAACTGCAAGAGACAACAAAACTTCCCACCCACTATCTTCTTTCTTTCTTTCTTTCTTTTTAAAGCAGGATTTATTGAGAGAACAGAAAAGCTCCCACAGAGGGAGGGGACCCAAAGGGGTTACCCCATCCTATTTCAAAATAGAACATATCCAGAGCCTGGATCAGGGAAGAATAGAGGATTGAGCAAACATTAGAAGAGAAAGCGTCTCCCACTGACACTGAATAACAGAGCTAAAGAGGAAAACAAGAGATCTGCCACAAATTAGGAAAAACCAAAGGAAGAACACAGGCAATTTAAAGGGTAACAAAGAAAAAACTCCTGAAAAAAATCAGACCTTGGTGCCCAAACAATGGAAGTCACCAATGACTGGCCCCAGAATATGATAGGATTTAGGGAATGAATGGAAAGAGTGAATAAGACCCGAGAAAGGCAAAATGCAACACTGAAAGAACTTCTAACAGAGATTTTGGCAATAAAAAATTCATCCAGGAAATAAATAACCAGATGACAAGCATAGAAAACAGAATGAATCTAGCTGAAGAAAGAATCTCAGAATTTGAAGACCAGAACATGGACTTAGCCTGATCTGTAAAAAACATTAAAAAAAGACTTAGAAAGAAATAGCAAGGCCTAAAAGACATGTGTGTTTATATAAAGAGGCCGAACCAATGACTGATTGGTATCCCAGAAGAAGAAAGGGACACGGAGAAAAACTTGGAGCAAGTATTCCAGGAGATAATCCAAGAAAACTTTCCTCATCTTACCAGAGATGTGACCAGCCAAGCACAAGAGATACAGGGAAGCCCTGCAAGACATCAAATGAGAAGACCAACTCCTAGACACATAGAAACTCAAATACATAAAATAGACAAAAAAGAAAAATTCCTAAGAGCAGCAAGAGAGAAAGATCAGACTATCTACCAGGAAAAACCAATCAGAATAGCAGCTGTCCCAAAGCAGAAACACTACAAGCAAGAAGGGACTGGCGTACAATATTCAAAGTCCTCAAAGATAAACAATTTCAACCAAGAAATTCCTATCCATTCAAGCTCAGCTTCATCAGTGATGGAGAATTAAAATCCTCCCCAGACATCCAATCCCTAAGAGATAATGCAGCTTACAGACCAGCTCTACAGGAGACACTTAGAAAGTTATTAAGCACAGAAGAATGAAAAAATAGAATGACTACACACTTCCCAAGAGAACATCAGAGCACAAAATCAACAGAGAATACAGCACAGAAAGAAATTTTAAAACACACACACACATTAAACACAAAGCCAAAAAAAAAAAGCAAACAAAGAAAAAACTTAATAAGAAGCTCATGACTGGGATAGATAATCACACTTCAATAATCAGCTTGAATGAGAATAGACTAAATGCACCACCGAAAAGACACAGAATGGCAAATTGGATAAGAAACCATGACCCAATTACTTGCTTCATCCAAGAAACTCATCTCAACACAAAGGAGACACACAGTCTCAATGTTAAAGGATGCAAAAGAAATTTCCCAGCAAATGGATCACAAAAGAAGGCAGGAGTTATGACCTTAATATTAGACAAAACAACCTGTAAGCTAGCAAAAATTTAAAAAGATGCAAAAGGACACTACATAATGATAAATGGTTCAATCCATCAACAAGAAATATCCATCTAAACATATATGCATGCAACATAGGAGCACCAGCATTTATAAATAACTACTAAGTAAACTAAAAAAAAAAAATATTGACTCTCATACTATTATAGCAGGGGACTTGAATACCCTACTAACAAGCCCTATTTAGATCAACGAGGCAAAAAATCAACATGAAGATCCAGAACTTAAACTTGAGAATCAACCAAATAGACTTAATAGATGTCTACAGATTAATCCACCCAACAACCACAGAATATGCATTCTACTCATGACCACATGGAACATACTCCAGATAGATCACATCCTTGGCTATAAGTCAAGCATAAAAAAAATTCAATAAGGTTGAAATGTTGCCATGCACCTTCTCAGACCACAGTGGAATAAAAATAAATATTGACACCATCAAAATTTTCCCAAAGCCCACAAAGACATGGACACTAAACAACATGATTCTGAACAACTACTGGGTCAACACTGAAATCAAAGTAGAAATAAAATGTTTCCAGAAAACAAATGAAAATGAAGAATCATCTTACCAAAACCTCTGAGATGCCATGAAAGAAGTTCTAAGAGGGGAATTTATATCTATATGAGCACACATCAAGAAAAGAGAAAGATCACAAGTGGAGAGCCTAACAAATCACCTAAAAGAGCAGGAAGAGAACACTATCTTCAGCAGAAGAACCAAATCACCAAAATACAGGCCCAAATACGGGACACAGAAGACCAAAATATCATAGAAAACATCAATAAAACAAAAGACTAGTTCTTTGAAAGAATTAAAAAGATTGATTGTCCCCTAGCCAAAATGACTAAGAAAAAAGAGAGAAAAAGCCCAAATAAACACAATCAGGAATACAAAAGATCAAATCACAACTGATCCCAAAGAAATACAAAAGATTATCAGAGATTACCATGTACACCTATATGGAAACAAACTTGATAACCTAAATGAAATGGAGGACTTTCTGACATCACACAACCTACACAGGTTGAAACAAGAAGACATTGAGACACTAAATAGACAAATAACAACCCAGGAAATTGACCTTATCATAAGAAAACTACTTACAAAAAACAGCCCTAGACTGGATGGCTACCCAGCAGAATTTTACAAAATGTAAAAGGAGGAGCTGATACCAATCCTATTGAAATTATTCCAGGCAATTGAGAAAAATGGAATTCTCCCCAAATCATTTTAATATCACACTGATACCCAAACTGGATAAAGATCCAATGAAAAAGAGAACTACAGGCCAATATCTCTTATGAACATAGAATCAAAAATCTTCAACAAGATTCTAGCAAATCAGATCCAAAAACACCTCTCAAAAATCATCCACCGTGACCAATAAGCTTCATCCCAGGATGCAAGGCTCGTTCAACATTCTCAAGACCATACATGTAATTAAATATATCAACAGATATAAAAACAAGAACCACATGATTATTTCATTAGATGCAGAAAAAGCTGTTGATAAAATCCAGCATCCCTTCTTGGTAAAAACCATCAAACACCTAGGTATAAAAGGAACATACCTCAAAATAGTAAGTGCCATTTATGACAAACCACAGCTAACATATTGCTAAATGGACAGAAACTGGAAACGTTTCCCCTGAAAACTGGAAAAAGACAAGGCTGCCCACTCTCACCCTTCATGTTCAACATTGTATTGGAAGTCCTAGCTAGGGCAATTAAACAAGAGAAGGAAATCAGGGGTATCCAAATAGGAAACAAGGAAGTCAAGTTATCTCTCTTTGCTGATGATATGATCCTATACCTTGAAAATCCAAGAGAATCTGTCAAAACCTGATTGCACTGATAAAGGACTTTGGCAAAGTCTGAGGGTACAAAATAAATGTGCAAAAGACAGTTGCATTCTTATACATCAACAACAAGAAGACAGAGACCCCTAAAAAAAGCACAATCCCATTCATAATAGCCACAAAATTAAAATGAAATACCTCGGCATCTTCCTAACCGGAGAAATGAAATATCTTTACAATAAGAACTGTAAAACAATGCTAAAAGCCATCCAAGAATACACAAACAAATGGAAAAAATATTCCATGCTCCTAGATAGGAAGAATACGCATTGTTAAAATGTCCGTCCTACCAAAGCCAATCTACAGATTCAGTGCAATACCCAATAAGTTAGCAACATCATTCTTCTCAGACCGGGAAATGACAGAAATTCATATGGAAACATAAATGCCCATGAATAGTCAAGAAATTCCTTAACAAAAGAAACAAAGCAGGAGGTATCACACCTTCAGATTTCAAACTTTACTATAAGGCTACAGAAATCAAAACAGCCTAGTATTGGTACAAGAACAGGCACATAGACCAATAGAACAGGATAGAGATTCTAGAAGAAAAGCCTCATTTCTCAACCAATTCATCTTTTTTTTTTTTTTTTTGAGTTGGAGTCTCACTCTGTCGCCCAGACTGGAGTGCAGTGGCTGCTCCCGGCCACCGCAGCCTTGACCTGCTGGGCTCCGGCTATCCTTCCGCCTCAGCCATCCAAGTAGCTGGAACTACAGGC
>CAUYQG010122031.1:0-15702 GCA_963574415.1 Tarsius wallacei | reverse complement strand
AAAAAAGTGTCCTACAATATAATCCTTATGCAGCTTACTTTATATTAAACGCTTATCTCTTGAAATTTTAACTTTTAACTTTGTATTGCTCTTTTTTCTGGCTCCCCCCCATATATATATAGTGTGTGTGTATGTATGTATGTGTGTATATATATATATACATATATATAAACTAATATATATGTGAGTGTATATGCGTGTATACATAGTATATAGAATTCTGTATATAAGTATATGTGTGTGTGTGTGTGTGCATACATACAGTTTTAAAAAATTATTAGCAACTCTAGTCATTTGGTCCCTTTATTTTGCACCCATTTCTCAGTTCCTTCCTGTCTGCTTTTTCTTCCCTATCCAGCCTAGCTTACATGGCCCATCATTTAAACTGTTCTCATGAATATTCTTTTACTCCATGGTCATTCCATTCTACCCAGATGGCAAACTCTACAACCATGAATCAATCTAAATGTCTGGACTTCAGAGCGACCCCTGGGCCAATGATTAATACTGGAGGAAAATACAGTTGCACAGACTAAGAGCACTACAGATTGTAGTACCCAACTTCAACTTGACTCTCAAAGCTGCCCTGAAATCTGTCTCAGTTGAGTTCCCACGAAGTACCCAGGACAGAACTGTTGCACAAGGATTTATTGAAAAAGGGCTCTCAGGAAGGGAGGGTGAAGAAAACAGGATAGGGCAGGGGTAAAGAGCTATACAAGGATGCATTCTTAACTGGAAAGTAGCCTTTTCCTGTCCCCTGGGAAGCTCTAGGGCAGGCCTTTTGAACCTTTAAGTCAGACGTTAGCTGTGGGCTGCTGCTCTCCTTCCAGGTGGTGAGTGTGAGGTTAGGAGCATGAAAGCTGACCCTTCCAGATGAAGCAGCTTTCAGTGCCCAGAAGGGGGCAGCCGTGGGCCACTGGCAACAGTAGGCACAGCAGCACCAGCACAGTACAGGGGCCCAGGACGGGGAACTTACAAGTTTTATGTCTTTTAAGTTTCCCTAGTAAGTTTCTGTGTTGTATTCCAAACCTCCTCCTCTCCTTTACCTCTGATCACATCATTTTCCTCATCACTCTCAGCAGAAGACCTTGACTCCCATTTTCTTAGGAAACACAGAAGCTCCCAGTTGGAAGCCCTACAATGGCTTTCCACTGCTCTTAGGAAAATGTCTAAATTCCATTATGAGGTTTAAAGGTCCAGAGTGATCTGACCATCAGTTAATAGATCCACTTTAGTCACGTCCAACCAATAACCTAGCCATACCTCTTTCAGTGCCTTGAAAGTATACATCATCTGACCACTTGCCCTTCTCAATACAAAATTTTTGATGTTTTTTGAACTTTAAATTATTAGGAGTCATTATATTTACATGTTGTTTTTTCCACCATAATCCCCACAAAGCTGAAATGAATCAGTGATCACAACCATAGATTTTTCCATCAATAATTTTTTTGATTCATCTTTTGGTTGGTTGGATCGTAAAAATCCAGAAAGATTATGAAAAAGGGAACTGTGTGCTATATACTTACTTGCTTGAGAGCGTCTGTTGATTGACATTTATTCCCATCATATACTTTTGCAAGATAATTTACCTGAATATAAAATTTTGGGGTCAAACTTACTTTACCTCAGAATTTAGTAGACATTATTCTATAGTCTGACATTGAGTATTGCTACCAAGAAAGTCTAAGGTTCACCTGGCATTTATTCCTTGTATATAAATTGCATTTAAAAAAATTTTAGATAAATATATGATTCTATATTTTGGAAAATTTTAGTAATTTAACAGGATTTGATGTCAATTATTTTACCTTAGATTTTCCAAAATCTAGTGTTCTTTTTTCATTTGTATATTTACACCTGACAATTTCAATAAAGTTTTATTCTATTTTATTTATTAATGCATTTTCTTCTTGGAAATATCAATTATGTATGTGTGAGATATACCTTGTCTCTCATATGTATCATCTCTCTTTGTATCATTTTCTTTTTTTTTCTATTTTTTTCATATATTTGTTTCCTCAAGCCTATTTTATGTTTTACAATTTCAAAAATGATTTTTATGCAATTTCTGTTGCTTTTGATTTGGCTTTCATACATTTAGTGCTTTTCCCCCCTATTCTTATTTTCCAAGCTCTGACAGTTTCTGTTTCATGTTTCTTTTTTGCTATAATTTCTTCTTTGAAATTGAGTGTGTACTTTTAAAATATTTTTTGAAAAATAATTTTTCTCAGAATTTTTGAAGCTTAAATACTATAGTTTAATTTATTTTTTGTGATGATACTTTTCTCCTCTGTAAGTATTTATTTGTGGCAATTTTTAAAGAGACAAGGAAGGAGAGTGGAGTAAATGTGTACCTAACTTTTAAAATTTTGAACTTTTTCTATAAGAGATGTGATCAACTTAAACTGGCATAAATAAGATATGAGACTCTCAAAGGTAATCAAGAGATCCTGGTCAGGTATATAAAAATGAGATCTGAACTAAACAGAGGGCTCTGAACTGAGTAAATATTTCACTAGTTTCTTATACAAAGGAACCGGCCATAAATACCAGAGAGTCATTGATGTTAACAATTATGAGTTACCTTAACAGTTAAATGACTACATCATCAAGGTAACTTTTTGTTGTCTTCTTAAAGTTTCAATTAAAGGAACCCTACTGGATTTGTTTCCCGTAGGAAGCCACGCCACCTGGTGCTGCATGTCCTCTGCAGTCAGTTCTGATGCTGAGAGTGGGCAAACCAGACATGCAACGCTCTTTATAGAATGTCATTTTAACAAGGTTCATTATATTCTCACATATGAACTAGAAATGTTAAGTTGTTCACAGTTTTCCCAAGGTTTTGCTCTTCAAGTGGAGCTTCAGCAATTTTATCTTATTTTAAGCATCTCAATTATGCTTATAAGCATGAGACAACAGGGCTGCAACCGTATATCACCAGAAGAGTTAATAAACCCATTGAATTTGTGACTATTATACTTAACTTCAGGTCAAACCAATCAACTGTGGCCTATTTATAAGAAACACAGTTGGCAGTCTTTCAGAAAGATCAGTCATTTTGATTATCCTATTCGAATGATGGTTCATCAGTTGCAACAAATTTTTCATCAGAATGATTCTGAAAAGATTATTAGCACCACCCAGGGAGATACTATCTGTATATTCAAATACGGATAATATTTGTATTAATCATACTGATACATGCCATAGTTAAGTAGTGCAGCCAGGGGAAAGGACTTGTTTTTATTTTATTCACTTATTTATTTTGAGTTTCCTTTTAAAAATTGACAAATAATAATGGTAAATATTTATGAGATATAAAATGTGATGTTTTCAGACATGTTAAATTGTATGAAAATTGTATGATATTTAAAATTGTTAAATTGTATGAAAATTGTATATTTAAAATACCCACCGCCTCATAAATGTATAATTTCATGTGGTGAGAATATTCAAAATCCTCTCTTCCAGCTATTTTGAAATATACAATGTAATATGGTTAACCATAATCACCCTATTGTGCAACAGAACAACATAATTTATTCTTCCTAACTGTAACTTTGTACCAATCTCTCTCTGTCATCCTGCTCCTCTCTTCCCTTCTTAGCCACTGGAAACCACTATTCTACTACTCTCTCTTTTTTTTTTTTTGAGTTGGAGTCACTCCATCACCCAGGCTGGCTGGAGCGCAGTGGCACCTTCATGGCCACCCCAGTGTCCACCTGCTGGGTTCCAGTGATCCCTCCACTTCAGCCTTCCAAGTAGCCAGAACTACAGGTGCATGCTACCACGCCTGGCTAATTTTTTGACTTATTGTAGAGAAGAAGTTTCACCAAGTTGCCAGGGCTGGTCTTGAATATGCAGGCTCAGGCAACCCACTTGCCTCGGCCTCCCAAAATACTGGGATTACAGGCTGAGCCACCAAGCACGGTCTACTCTCTATTTCTATGAGATTAACTTCTTCAGATTCCACATGAGTAAAATTGTGCTGGGTATCTGTCTTTCTGTGCCTGGCTTAGTTTTCTTAACATTAATGTCCTCCAGGTTCATACATGTTACTGTAAATAACAGAATTTCCTTCTATTTTAAGGTCGAATAGCATTCCATTGTATATATATACCACATTTTCTTTATCTGTTCATCCATTGATGGACGCTTAGGTTGATTCCGTATCTTGGCTATTGTGAGTAGTGCTGCAATAAACATGGAAGTTCAGGCATTTCAACATTCTGATTTCACTTCCTTAGAGTATATACCTGCTGTGGGATTGCTAAATCATATGGTAGTTTTATTTTTAAATTTTTTTAAGGAAACGTCACACTGTTTTCCATAATGTCTGTGCTAATTTGCATTTCTTATTTGCAACAGTATAAGAGCTCCCTTTTCCCACATCTATGCTAGCAAAAACTGATTTGTTAATAGGCATCTGGAAATAAGCCACTATAAGCAAGAAGGTACCAAGTCTGAACTTGGGATACTGTTACAGATCTCATGGCTAACACTTCCGTCATGCAGGTCCACATTCAAGTAGGTCATGACATATTCTGACCTAGCTTTCTAAAACAAGGTGCCATTTAAAAAAATTCTGTCATAAGACAAAAATTCTATCCTCAAAATGAGACCACCTCATGCTAGCCTCATTCTTCATATTTTTTTTTTAATTTTAAAGATGTGGGATACAGTCAGGGTTAGGTATACAAATGTTCACTATGCAGGTACCCTTGTTGAAGAGGTATGCTCCCCCTTTTCCGGCAGTTTCCTATTACTGCCAATCCCACCCCTCCCAACTCTCACTTGGCAGTTTCCCACTACTGCCAATACCTTTCTTATAGTATTATGATAATTGTTCAAGGTCCACTTATGAGTGAGAACATGTGGTACTCAGTCCTTTGTTTCTGTGATAGATCACTCAGTATCATAGTCTCTAAGTCCGTCCAAGTTGCTGCAATATTCATAATTTTGCCCTTCTTTATGGCTGTGTAATATTCCATCATGTATATACACCATATTTTTTTAGTCCAATCTTGTTTCAGTCGATCACACAGTTGGTTCCATGTTTTTGCTATTGTGAATAATGCTGCAATAAATGTACGTGTGCAGGTATTTTTTTCATTGAGTGATTTGAGCTCCTCCAGGTATATTCCCAGAAGGGGGATTGCAGGCTCATATTCTTCATATTTTAAACAATAATTTAAATATGTGTGTATGTATGTGTGTGTGCGTGTGTGTGTGTATTTGTATGTCTGTACTAAAACATTCACAGACCTCCATCCCTACCTCTGCTAGAAAACTGCTGATTGTATGCAACACTAAAATTAAAAATGCTGAGGTTAGGACAGGTAACTAAAGACGAGCTTTATCAAAGAGTCAGTGACCCACAAAGAAATAACACACAGTGTCTTGTAGGGTGAAATCTTTTACCATGCCATTTAACAGTTGTAGGTGATTCAGTAGGTAAAGAAATGGGTCAAAGGGCATCTGAACTGGCTTAGACACACTCAACCCTGTGATTACTAGAAGATATCAAACATAAATGTTATCTTCCGACCATTTTCTCAGTCCTGTGACATCATTCTGCTACCCTTTGGTACCCTGCCCTTATGGTTTATGGCTCAGATGAGAGTCATGGGGACAATGTAGGTAATAGGAGCTAGTTAGAAGAGAGACTGTATATTTCATCCCGGAAGAGCAATAACTCTTAAATTTTGGTCATTAATATGCTGCTGTCAGGATTTTTGTTGCATCTGCATGCCATCTGCACTATTGTTTATGTCATAATCTTCTTTGAATTGATATACAGTTATAAACGAGAAACCTTAACCACTACATAAAAGAAAATCCAGCATCTCAACACAAAGTTAAACTGTAATAAATACAAATACAATAGAAATAAAACGACTTTACTAACTTTGACTAGATACCATTGTCTTTAGAAAGAAGCAGAATCTCACTTCATTAGTTTAATTCCTGCCTGTGGTGTAGAAGTGTTCAGAAATTAAATATTGATTTTGTGGCACAATAAGTACCTATTTTTGTGACCTTCCTATTCTTTGTATCTGAGAGTATGTGATGTCAGAAATATTTTGAGGTGTTTGCTAGCCTAAAGAGAATACATTTCTAAGAATGAATTAAAATGAGGGGGTTCACTTGCTAAACGGGACAATTGATAAGTGTTTAATAGGTGGTAAAGGCATTATCCCCAAAGAGACTTTCAGTTGTAAGGTTTGGTATAACCAGATAATCAAAAGACCAAAGTAACTCTCTCATTTGTGATCTTATTTAATCTAAAGCTGTAGCTACTTTGAACTTAAAATAATCTCTCATAGTACACTCTTCATACTTTTGATAACATCGACTTAAAGGATTACGTTTATAACAGCTCTTACAAAAATGAATTGTCAGCCGGGCTCGGTGGCTCAGCCTGTAATCCCGCGCTTTGGGAGGCTAAGGTGAGTGGATTGCCTGAGCCTGCGAGTTCGAGACCTGCCTGGGCAACTTGGCGAGACCTCATCTCTACAATAAATCAAAAAAATTAGCCGGGTGTGGTAGCGAGCGCCTGTAGTTCCAGCTACTTGGAAGGCTGAGGCGGAAGGATCGCCGGAGCCCAGCAGGTCGAGGCTGCAGTGGCCGGGAGCAACCACTGCACTCCAGTCTGGGTGACAGAGTAAGGCTCCAACTCAAAAAAAAAAAGAATGATCATATTTTCCTTAAATAGTTACAAAATATTTGACTAATTTAGGAAGATAGACTTTGTAGAAGTCAATGGACTTTTTTAAAAAAATGTGAGAATGTGTCTTCCTTTTAACATTCCCATGGTTTTCTTTTTAATTACTTTATAATATCATCACAATATATTATCATTCCCTCTTCCCATGCTATCAAACTGTACTAGTATGAGTACAGTATTGTCATGGACAATACAAAATACGGATGCATAATATTCATATGACTTAAACAATACTAACCCCATTTGGTAATTCAATCTTGGTAATTCAATATTCATATGATTTAAACAATACTAACCCCGTTTGGTAATTCAATGCAAGACATTTTAGAAAATATTCTTTTAAATTATTTATAGTCTTTACATACCCTCAGGGCAGAATAAGGGGGAAAGGAATGTCTAGTTAGAAATATAAAAGATGGAAAGCTATTCATATCTCAAAATTGCCCTATTTAGGAATAATTTAATCAACTCAAATAAATGTTCTATAATTTTGCTTTCATTAATAAGATGACTAAGTTGGATGCAGCATGCCAAGAGCACATGCCTCACTGTGATGAAAGTGTTTTTTAGGCAAGATGCTGAAGCCTCTATGAGTTTAAAGGCATTCTTGGGAAGACTGTGTCTGCGTGATTAAACAGATCTTTATTAACTTGAGGGTGACAAGAACATTTCTCATTTTCTCTGCTTACTTTTTTCTTGCACTTTTTGTCACTTTTGTTGGCACAGATGGCAAATAGAGTCTCAGAGTTGGAAGGAGAGTAATTTCCACAAGGTGACAAAGTGATTAGTGATGCAGCTGTGACTTGGAACTAAGGTCATCCTAACTCCCCATCTAGTTTATTTTCTATCATGGGCAGTCATTCATTTATTCATCCATTCAGTACTTGGTCTGGCATAGATATATTCAAGCGATAGTGAGAAGAAGATGAGGTTCAAGTTTCACGCTTTAATTGCTGAACCATGATACATGTTGTGATATTGATATTTTTTCACAGAATGATGGAACAAGGCAAGTAAGAAAAGATAAAAAGTTACTATTTAATTAGTGTGTAGTAGTGAAATGTTAACATCAAGGTCATTTCTAGAAGTATTTCTGCATGTACCTGTCCCAGTGCAACCCATTCAGAATTGCAGTAAACTCACTGCTTTGATGGACTTCTCTCTATGAGTCAATTCCCACCTGTGGCTTGGAAATGTTCCAATGTTAATTATTGACTTTGTGCAGAAGAAGCACGTATTTTTGTGACCTTCTAGTTCATCACATCCAAATATGTGTGACTTCATAAATTTGTTGAGGCACTTAGTTTCTTAAAAAGTATACATTTCTAATGTTGCATTGGAATTAGGGTGTTCCTCTTAATGTTCAGAATGCAGAGGAGAAACTAAAAGAGAACTGCTTTGCAATCTACTTAACAAAATGTGAGTATGTGAAGAGTGCAGTGTCAGTCTCCAAAGGAGATTGCAGTTATTGACACTGGACATCGAACACAGAACCAGTTAATTTCAGAGCTCCTGTGACAATGACAGAGGTAATATATGCAGTGGTTAGAAGACCACAGGCTGGAGCCTGTCTGGCTGGATTTTAATCCTGACTTTGTCTCTTAACAGCTGAGGGATTTAGAGCATGTTTTAATCTGTCTATGCTTCAGTTTCCTTATCTGTAAAATGGGGATGATAATAATGGTATCTGTTTCATAGGTTTATTGTGAGGATTAAATGAATTTCTATGCAAAGCACCCAGAAAAGTCTGGTACAGAGTGAGTATTCCATGAGTGGGCACTTTTGGCAACAAAAATGGCAAAGTTTCTTTCCTGAATCAGGGTTTTTGATACACGAATATACACTGCATTATTGAGCGTGTGCCATGCTGCAGAATTTTCCCACATTATTTGACCATAAACCCCTCTTTCTGGAAAGAATCATTATAGGTATACCTAGGCTATGTGCTTGAGAAATACAAAGCACTTAAAAATGTTTAACAATGGAGAGCCACATCTATCACAGGATCTTGACTCCCAGTTTTGCTTTCTTTCTAAAATTCTAGATCTGGTTGAATCCTGAGGGAGATTGATGTAACGATATCTTTGAAACACGATAGTGCTGATGATAACTAACATTGCTTGGGCCAGGCACTGTGTTGAGTGTGTGAGTGCTGAGTGTGGCATGTGTACTATTTCATTTATTCCTATATTACTATTCCTACTTTAAAATGAAGAAACAGAAGGTAAAGTAACTTTTTAAAGGACACAAATTAAGTACCAGAGTCAGGACATAAACCCAGTTTTATCTGATACCAAAGCCCATACCTACAACCAGGAAGTGGTACAATCTCCCAATTTTGATGATAATATCCGTGATTGTGATGGTAGGAGCAATGCACATTAAAGAGCTTTGAAAACTGTAGAGCACAGTATGAAGATAGGGTATCATAAGTAGTATTAAAATTATGCTTATGATATTTTTATTTAACTCTAGAATTAAAAGACTATACTAAATATGTGCTAATGGTTTTGAAAGGTCCTCAAAAAAATAGTTGAAAATATAAAATTCATAGTTCTTAGGCATAAAAATGTTTGGGAAAAAAACAAATAGTATTTGATTCGTTTTGATAAGAAAGATTTAATCTTTTTCCAGGGACTTTGACTGTATGTAGAACCTGAAAAGCACCATCCCTCTAAGAAATATGGATAAAATTTTAGTTAAACAGATATTCCAGGGTACCAGGTACCAAGTACTAGGTATATGATCCATAAAATGTCTAGTAATTTGAAAATGCCATTTAAATAAATACTAAAATTACTGAAGATTACTATAAAAGTATATACATTTAATATAAACATTTAAATGTGAAAAGTTATGTAACTGTATATTAGCATATTTTTTAAATTTAGAAAATAAGGTCAGTTTAGTCTCTTGCATATTATTAGCTGATTGGATTTCTCCTGGAAGAAATCACATTTGCTTTTACATGAAAACCGAAGAAATACTTTTGAAAATTAATTTTTGTACTTGTAATATATGTCCCTTCATGTTCACCTTAAATTGAATGTTAATAGCCTCTTTCCTCTGTTCTTTGTATTCTCTGAGGTTTTATTTTTAGTTTTGAATGGGTAATCTCACAATGTCACAGCTCTTCTGACTCTGTCACATCTAGACCTAAATCTGCCAGATCTCTTTTGCATAATGAACACATGTGAATATTTCCCTACATGTACAGCATTAAGACTCCCAGGTACTTCAGGGACAGGTGCAATGCAAACACACAGATGGAGAAACTGAAAGACTTCATTAACGTCATATAATCTCACTAATGATCGACCCTTTAGCGGAAGCACTTTCTTTAGGGATAAAAGGAGAGAAAGCAGTTAAAGAAATTCTGTATAAAGGAATGACTGTTTCCCTAGGTTCTTGGCTTCAGGTACCTTCAGAAACTGCAAAAGCTTTGCATCTGTTCATTTCTTTCATGCAATAATGTCCTTGGCTAATTCTTCTTCTTCTTGGTCTTTTCAGATGCTGTCTTGGGCCTCTTCCCTTTTGCCCTGTATGCATCCACAGGTGAGCCAGTCAACTTGTCCAAATGTCACTTCACTTCAAACATCACTTATATGCTTCCCAGTCAAGATCTTCCTCCTGACCTCCAGATCTCCATACGGTGGTATTTAATCCAATGCTGAACTGTATTCATGTGGCAGGCAATATGCTAAGTCCTTTATAGACATTATCCCATATAATCTTTACCAAAAATCTCAAAGGTTTATAGTAAAATCATCCCATTTTGTATTTGAGAATAGAGAAACTTCAACAATCTAGAAACTCACAAAAAAGTAATCCCTTTAACTGTATATTTGCTCAAATACTTTGATAGATTCCCTTTGTCCTGCTCTTCTCTTTCACTACTTTTTTCTTTTTTTAACTGATAAATAATAATTGTAAATACACAGGGTGCCCAAAACATACACACATTTTAAGAAAGGAAAAAACTGTATTAAAATGGTAGTACTCAATATATACTGATAACAAAAGGTGAATACAAGTCATGTTTGGCTTTTGCAATTACAAGAGTTGGACAAAGTGGTTACCATCAGCATCCAGACACTTTTGATTATGGCAAACAAAGTAATACATAGATAACATCTCTTAAAATATGTATAAATTTTTTGGTACCCCCAGTATTTTGGGTGGATAAGTGATATTTTGCTACATGTATATAATGTCTAAAAATCAAATCAGGGAAATTAGGATATCCACCACCCTACCATTTATCTTTTCTCTGTGCTAGAATGAGTAATGTTATGTTAACATCTGGATAAACATGTCTGAGTTGTCAGTGTACCATGTGCCCCGAAGTGATCTGTCCACCAATCTCCACAAGCATGCTGACCAACAGAGCATAATATGACTATTATCTCACATGAGCCGGAAACTGATATGATTAATGTACATCACCTACATACAAGGTGGTTTGGGTTTTGTTTTGATTTATCATTAGCATTGAATCTTGCCCTTGGCATCTTGAGCTTATGGTTCACAGAGTCTACCAAGAAGATTTTTTTTCCCCATGTGAACCATTTCTTAAGGAGGTCTCCCCCCTCCTACATGTGAAACTCATTTTTAAGACCTGATTTCAGTAACACCACACACCTTACAATGACTAAAATACAAAACACTGATAGTAACACATGCTGGTGGAGCAATAGAAACTCACGCATTGCTTGTGGGAAAGTAAAACTGTATAGCACTTTGGAAGGCAGTTTGGCAGTTTCTTATGATGCTAAACATAGTCTTTACATATGATACAGCAATCATGCTCCTAGGTATTTACCCAGATGAGCTGAAAACTTGTGTCCACACAAAGTCTGCAAATGTTTATAGCAACTTCATAAGTGCCAGAATTGGAAGTAACCAAGATGACCTTCAGTGGGTGACTGAATAAACCCACCGTGACGCATCCATAGAATAGAATATTATTTAGAGGTAAAAAGTAATGGGCTGTCAAGCCATGAAAAAACATAGAAGTACTTTAAGGCCCACTGTTAATTGAAAGAAGCCAGTTTGAAAAGGCTATGTACTATATGACTCCAACTATGTGACATTCTGAAAAAGGCAAAACTTTATGGACAATAAAAAAGCTCAGTAGTTGCCAAGGGTTGGAAGGGGAGAAGAGAACAATTGGTGGGGCACAGGGCATTTCTAGGTCAGTGTAACTATTCTGTATGATACATTAATATTGAATTATGCACTAGTTAAAACCCATAGAACTATACAACACAAAGAGGGAAACAATGTAAAACCACAGACTTTAGTTAATGATAATGTATCAATATCAGTTCATCAATTGTAACAAATGTAGTACACTAATGCAAGATATTAATAAATATGGAAATTGTGTGTCTGTGGTGGAGGAGGTGGGAGTGGAAATATGGAACATCTGCCCTTTCTATTACATTTTTCTACAAACCTACAGCTGTTCTATTAAAAAGCCTATTAATTAAATACATTTTTGGAAAACCTGAATTCAGAAATTTATATTTATCTGTTAAAATAATGTGAAACTTGTCAGTTAAGAAATCTTGATTCTGTCATTTTCTCTTATTGGTAGTTATGATTTGTAGCTCTGAGTCACCTACAAGTATAATAAACATACCTCACTTCTAATATTTATACAACAATGTGGATATCATAAGACCATCTCACAAAAGACTATTAGTATTATTAGGTACATTTTTTCAACCAACTGTAACTCTCCCTATCATTTAATCCCAATTTCTGTCTCCCACAAAGGTATTCTGAGAGATTACGTTAATGTCTTAGTGAAACTCAAAATACTGTATTATGCAGAGCAAATGGTCTGGCACACAGTTGTTGCTTATTAAATGGTGGCTATTGTTAGTGTTCTATTGCCATAATCCAGTGACTGTACCAAAAAATAATTGTTGGTTTGGAATTTCTTATTTTCAGTGGAGTCATTCTGGCTTCTAAGAATCATGACATTGTTTGCTAATGCTCAAGTCATCTGTTTAATTCTATGTTCTTGTTTGTCTTTTCTTTCAAAGACTGATACTAAGTCTACCTACATGTGCTTACAAACATATCCATTTGCTCTTTTAGGAAATGGTAATATCTTGATTCTTTTTTTCCTATTTCAGTTATTTCTAGAAATTAGGTCTGGAAATTTGAACTACTTTAAAGAGACCCACTGAATATTTTCTTAAAGTTCTCAGGGTCACCTTTGTAAACTTGAGATTAACAGACTCACTTAGTCAGCTAGAGTTTCTATTGCTTCTAAATAATATACTTTATTCTCCTACTCTTTCCCCTTTGAAGAGAATTCTCCTTAAAGGAAAAGATACAAGCCAGGAGTCATAGAGTTTTTCTTCCTGTTTTACCTTTTAACATTAGAGTTGAGTACCTTTTAACATCTTCCTATACATATTATAAAAAGAGGGTTGTTATTGATGGCATGGCATTTGTGGTCAGTGCAGTTTATGCTAAATTTCAAGTTTTTTTGTTCTGTTTTGCTTGTTTTTACAAGTCTGTGGTACTATATTAACTCTGGGACATATTCCATCTTCCATTTCCCTCAAACATCCTTTTAAACAACAACTCTGCTTTTATTTAAGAACTCTTCACTTCAATTTCTGATAAATTTGAGTAGAGTGGCGTTTCTCAGGGCCTTTTAAAGTCATCTTTTATGCATTTTTAGAAAACATTGCTGAGCACACGCTCTAGGTTAAACATTGTACCAGATATTGCTGTAAATGAGATTACTGAGACCCAGTCTTTCCTTCAGGAATTTCACTACTTCATCAATATTAAGCAATCAATATTCGATAAACAGTTGTAACACCTACTATGTACTAGGAAAAATGACTTGTGTAAATCTATTCTAGTAAAGTATAGTAACTTCATCAACAGAAAGATGTATAAAATATACATCTCAGGTCTCAGAGGAGAGCATGATGAACTCTATGGAGGCAGGGATGGGAACAAGCCTAGAACATCTTCTAGGAAAACAGTGTATTCAAACTAAGTTGTTTTTTTTTCCCTCTTTATTTTATTATTGATTAGGTACATGAGTAGTCTATGTGCAGGTGAAGTTTGGGCCTCCAACTGGTCCTTACTTTCCCTGGTTTAGGATGAGGTACATTTGTGATGCTACATGGCCTTCCCCTACCTCCCACACCGCACCCCCGCCACCACTTCCCTGGCAGTGTCCCACCGCTACTGATCCCTCCCTTGAAGCATTGGGATAAACGTCCAGGACCCACATAGGAGTGAGAACATGTAGTATTCAATTCACATTAAGTTTTGAAGAGGAGACGTTCATAGACAAGAGGAGAGGAAAAGGGATCCTGACAGAGAATATGATACAGATAAATGAGATAAATGCTTAAAATACTATGATGGGTATTGACCATTTGTAGTACTCTAAAGAAAGGAGATGGTTTACCTTTTCCTACAAGAGATATCAACTAATACAAGCATGAACACTTCTGCAAGAGATATAAATGTAGAAATAATATGCAAGTCAATGAAAACACTTTGACATTTCTAGAGTTATTAAGATTATTGCCTTTCTGAGCAGTTCATAGAACACCCTATGAGCTGCAATGGATACCGTTTGCTTCCTTTCAGTTCACCATGTGTGAGGACATCTGGAAGAACTTCTTTCCACTTACCAGCCCTAACCCTCTTTAGGTGTAAACCAATTAGTCAGTCGCTGACAGCAATTGGCACTTGGTTGGCTCTCACAAAACCCTTCCCCTAGATTTCTCTTAGATCCTCAGACCATGATGAAGTTTCCCTACAGTATTTTATTTGCTTCTCACAGAGTCAAGAAGGATGCTTTTGGAATTGTTTTGGAACTTTCTAGTTTTGAGAATTAGATTAAGACATCAGATTCTCATAGATTCAAGTAGATTTTAGACTCATGGATTCATAGATTCAGGGATCTTAGGTTTGAAACTAGACTCTAGGCCAGGTGTGGTGGCTCAGCCTATAATTCCAGCACTCTGGGAGGCTGAGGCAAGAGGATTGCCTGAGCCTGAGGGTTCGAGACCAGCCTGGGCAACTTGGTGAGATCTCATCTCTACAATAAATCACAAAAACTAGCCAGACATGGTGGCGTGTGCCTATAGTTCCACCTACTTGGAAGGCTGAGGCAGAAGGATTACCTGAGACCAGCAGGTCGAGGCTGCAGTGGCTGTGAGCATGCCATTGCACTCCAGCCTGGGCAACAAAGAGTGAGACTCCAACTCAAAAAAAAGAAACCAGAGTCTACCATTTTTACTAGTTGATTGACCCTTGAGCAAAATATTTCACATCTTTAAGTCTCAGTTCATTTATCTTCCAAATTGAAATAACAATGTCTACTTAGGGTTACTGTGAGGGTTGTGTGATATATTATACCTAAAATGTTTAGCAGAGTTCTAGACACATGTTATGCTCATAAAACATGATAGCCCACATTCTTTTAATAAAAATAATAAAAAGGAAAAAGAGAAAAAGACGAACACATCTACAGACCCTACAGAGGTAGTATGCTTGATGGTTTACATATTGCCTTATTTCATCCTCATAACAACTGTTCAGTGTAAGAGTAATCACATCTATCTTTATATATTAAAATGCAGGCCAAGCACAGTGGCTCACACCTGTAATCCCAGTACTTTAGAAGGCAGAGGCAAGAGGACTGCCTAAATCCAGTGGTTCAAGACCAGCCTAGGCAATGTGGTGAGACCTGGTCTCTATAGTAAATCAAAAAATTAGCCAGGTGTGGTAGTGCACACCTGTAGTTCCAGCTACTTGGAAGGCTGAGGTGGAAAGATTGCCTGAGCCCAGCAGGTTGAGGCTGCAGTAGCTGTGAGAGTACCATTGCACTCCAGCTTTGGCGACAGGGTGAGACCCCCAACTAAAAAAAAAATGTGGCTCATGACAATGATGTACATTGCTATGGACACAGAGTAATCAGT
>CAUYQG010122030.1:0-10043 GCA_963574415.1 Tarsius wallacei | reverse complement strand
ATGACCATGGTGGTGGGGATGGGGGTGATGGTGATGGATAATCTTCTCAGCCATCCGGGTGACTAGTGCAGCCTTACAACATGACAGTCGAGGCAAGTGGGCATGGTGGACATGGGATTCAAGATAGAGGGTTTTTGTTTTTTTTTTTTTGCATTGGGGTCTCACTCCATTGCTCAGGCTGGGGTGCAGTGGCACGCTCACAGCCACCCCAGTGTCGACTTGTTGGGCCCCAGCGATCCTTCCGCCTCAGCCTTCCAAGGAGCCAGAACTACAGGCACATGCTACCATGCCTGGCTAATTTTCGATTTATTGTAGAGACAAGGTCTCGCCGAGTTGCCTGGGCTGGTCTCGAACCTGCGGGCTCAGGCAATCCACTTGCCTCGGCCTCCCAAAGTGCTGGGATGACAGGCTGAGCCACCAACCCCAGCCTGGTTTTTGTTTTGTTTTGTTTTGTCTTTCAGGAGAGATGGAGGAGGAATGGGAGGGAAGCATTTTATCCCTGGTTGAAGAGGAATAGATGTGCAAGGCTGGACACACGGCCACTCAGATAGTAGATGCTCAGGAGACCTGTGGAAGGACAGCACAAGTCCTTGGTCTCGTCAGCACAAGCAGAGCTGACTTTGGCAAACTGTCCAAGCAGCCTCGGCAAGAAGTTTGAGGGTTGGGATGACATAAGAATGATGGAAGGCATACCTCCTGAGGCTGGATAGGAGAGGCAATGTGCAGCGTCCTCTTCTGGGACAGTGTTCCAAGATAACCGCCCTAGCTCTCCATCACACTGTCCCGCCTGCTACTTTCTGGGTTTGGGGCCCCTCAGGGGGTTCGACCGAAGAGGGGACCTGGGGCTCCCCAGAGAGGAGTTTCTGTGCCCCCAGAACCTCTCCTTCATGAAAATCTGGTATTCGAGGATACGCAATGTCAGCAAAGTTGCCTCGAGCTCTTCGTCTCGCAAATAGAGTGATGGTTAATTTCAGGTTTGGAATCAGATTCCTTGATTTCTAACATGCTAAGACAGAGCTGCTTGCCAGCTCCCCATACATCTGGCGCTCCCATCCTCCACCGCCCCCACCTCAGATGGGAAGCAGGGCCACGTGAGGTGTACCTTTTTCAGCGTGTAATCGCGAAACAGCTATTTCCTCCTCTCCGTTCATCTCTCCCATTCACTAGCGACGACAACTCAGGGCCCAGCGGAAAGGCAGGTGCCTTCGACCCACAAGGCGGGAGCAGCAGACAGGGCAGGCCCTCCACCTCTCCCCAGCCATCTCCTCTGACCTGGCGGTGCAGGCTTCTGCCTGGGGACTTGTAGAGAAGCAAAGGCCGAACCCCAGGTGGCTTACAGCAGCCAGTGGAACAAACCCACATAGACATAACATGACTAGAGGGGCAACAGCCAGGTGAACACATATCTGATCTCAGGGCAGAGAAGGTCTGCCTGGGCATAAAACCAAAGATCAAAGTCATAAAGCAAACAGAGGATGGATGTGAGTCGCAACAATATTTGAAACTTCTGCACTTAAAACTGCCATAAATAAAATAAAAACCCGACGACAAATTGAGAGAACATATGTGCCACAAATATGCAAAGCGTTATTATCTTTATGCATAAAGGCTCTTATAAATCAGAAAAGGATGAATACCCCATAGAAAAAGGAAGCAGGGGTGTTCGTCGGTGGTATTAGAAAGAAGAAAGTTTATTAAAGATATACGGGGAAGTTCAATTCCATTTGTAATTCAAAAATATGTAATTTTAGAAAATGGTATAGAACTTTATTTAAAAACCAACCCAATGGCAGTTTGTGTTCTTTTTTTTTTTTAAAGGAAGGTATATATTGCAGATAGAAGTGTAGATGGCTTCAACTTTTCTGGAAGGTGATTTGATAATGCGATCAAAATCATTAGCATGTTCATTGTGTTTGAATAGTAATTTTAGTTCTAGGGACTTATTCTAATCTGGTTACGTAATCAGAGACACACTACATTTTATGTAAAAGGATGTTCATTGTAGTGTTATTTAAAATAGCAGGAAAAAATCTTAAGCATTCTATAATAGATTGGTTAAATAAAATGTGCTCTATCCATATGAAAAAGTACCATATAGCCATTAAAAATCGTCTTCTCAAAGGATATTTCAGGCTATTGGAAAGTCTAAATATATTTTTAAGTGAAAGAAATCAAATGATAAAACAGTAATTTAACAATAGTTCCAATTTTCAAAAATTATATCTTATTATGCATGCAAAAATAAAAAAAAACCCAGACAAATGAAGAATACTTGCAAATGTTAACACGGGGTCTCCTTGAGTGTTGGGATGAAGGGTGATTTTTATTTTCTCCTTTATGCCTGTCTGTAATTTCCATATGTTCTCCAATGAATGTGTGTTACTTTAATAGCAAGAAAAAAAAATGCTATTTGGGGGGGAAAAAAGTGAACGCTAAGAGGAAAAGGCTTCAGCTACCCAAATGGTCTGAGTGCTGGTTGCTGTGGAAACTGTAACTTTGAATTGCCCAACTTTTTGTGAATTACTCTCCTGCTCTGCTGGGTTGTGCTGGTGCTGGACTGGCATGATGCAGGTGTGGGCACATATCTGGGGGGACGGTCAAAGC
Source organism: Tarsius wallacei (assembly GCA_963574415.1). Taxonomy (NCBI): domain Eukaryota; kingdom Metazoa; phylum Chordata; class Mammalia; order Primates; family Tarsiidae; genus Tarsius; species Tarsius wallacei. Next base: position 7,439 of record CAUYQG010122030.1, on the reverse strand, counting down.
CGAGGGTCCCTGGCTCCTGCCAAGATCCACAAAGAGACCCCTTTGGGTTCATTCATCCTGACAACCTCTCCTCTCCCAGGTAAGGAGAGCCCTGGGGTCCCACCGCAGATATTAGGGCACAAGTTGCCGGTGTGCAGGTCAGCCAGGGGGCCAAGGAAGCCCACTGCTTCTCTGAGTAGGTTCCCCTAGCCCCCGCGGAGTATTTGACGGTTCTCATTAAACAGCCTCGCGCCACTCCCAGCCTGGCATCTAAAGAGAGTGTCCCAGTCACTGTGTTGGGAGGTAGGGCTAGCGGCTTTAGTTTTCTTTTTGTGTCGGTGAACAAAGACGGGAACTCAACTGAGTCCTAGGGACAGTTCACCGAAGCTGGGCATCTAAACAGCAGTCCTCCTCCCAGCAGGAGCCTTGACCGTTGGCTCTGTCGTGCCTTCCTCGTCTTTGCCACGAGAGAGCAATGCCTGCCTGGAAGGGGAGGGGCGGGGTCAAAGATGAAGCACTGGAAGCGGGAAAGCTGGGGACCAGGTCACCCCGGAGTTGCACGGGCACTTTTGTCTGCCTATTCTCGGAACGTCTTGCTACCATTTGTGAATCCCGCTTGGAGCTCCAGGGTGTGGAGAACTGGTTGATTTATAGATCGAGGCAGCCACAAGTTGGAATTTTAAAAAGCAATGTGTCCTTTGAGCAGGAGCCCGGGCTGGGGGCTTTGCAGGCTGTCGCTTTGTCCCAGGGACCAGATGGAACTTGTTTTTCTGCGCACTTGGGGGTTTAACCCTTCATGCACTCCCTCCCCTGCAGCCCCATTCAGGGGCTGCTGCCTCTGGGGCCAGGAGAGAGAATCCGTGCCTTTGAACCTCCAGGGCATTTCTCGGAAACGCCTCCTCTTTTTAATCCCCTGCCTTGGCCCGAGTATTTTGTTTTATTTAGCACACGCTGACAGATGCCAAGTGCTGTTCTAAGTGCTCTGGAAATATTAGCTCATTTATTCTTCACGGCCATTATTATCCCCGTTTTTCAGATGAAGAAACTGAGACGACAAACAGGTTAAGCCACGTGTCCAAGATCACACAGTTGGTGACAGATGAAGCCAGGATTTGAACGCCAGCTGTCTGGTTCCCAAATTTGTGCATTTAGTCACAACATCATGGCTGGCTCTCAAACTGTGGGCAAATAAGCCCTGCTCTTAACGTTGCAGAATTTCTGTGGTGATTCTTCCCCCTTAAGCTATGGGAGTGGGAGTCACCATCAGAGCGAGATGGAATCCGGGTCCCAGGCGCTTGTGTTGGAAATATCACTGCCATCCTTTCAGGTCCGTCAGGCTGCCAGCCCCCTATTTATAAGGTCCGTGCGGTGTAAGGAGAAAGGTTCAGGGTTTGGTACCCACCCCCACTCCACCGGCAGCGTGTGAGAACCCAGGGCTGCCCTGCAGAATCAGGGATTCTGAAGTTTGGACCTTCTGTTCTCCCGGAAAAGCTTTGTGTCCAATGCCGTTTCCCTCCAGCAGGGTCCCGGGGCTGGCCTTTTGACAAACTCTCTTGCTTGTTTGTGCAGCAGAACCCTCAGGGCTCTTTGATCCTCTGCGAAATGTTGGGAGGCAGAAGGAACTGTTTCTCACCCTAGGGAAGTCTGTGGAGACGGGAGCTGGACAGAGCCCAGCCCTCAAGGCTGTGACAGTGCTGCGGCTGGGGTCCAGGTGTCCAGGCCACCCAGGCCGTGCGGGGAGAGGATGTATCCTGGGGAGAGGCTAATAAGGCCTCAGATCCTAAGCAGAGCAAAATGGGGTTTGACACGTCCTCATCAAGGTCACAATTGCACGTGGGAGCATTCGGTCTGCCTTATGCCATGAGGTTACAGGGGACCTGGGGAACTTGGTGGGGAGTATTACAGAAATGATATGGGGCTCGGAGTAAGAAGATAGGGTTTTGTTTGTTTGTTTGTTTTTGTTTTTGAGTTGGAGTCTCCTTCCATCGTCCGGGCTGGAGTGCAGTGGTAGGCTCACGGCCACCCCAGCGTCAACTTGCTGGGCTCCCGCGATCCTTCCACCTCATCCTCCCAAGCAGCTGGAACTACAGGTACACGCAACCATGCCTGGCTAATTTTTTGATTTATTGTAGAGATGAGGTCTTGCCAAGTTGCCCAGGCTGGTCTTGAACCCGTGGGCACAGGCAATCCTCTCACCTCGGCCTCCCAAAGTGCTGGGATTACAGGCTTGAGTCATCGTGCTTGGCTGAACTATCCCCTTTCTGATTCTCTCCACAATCATAACCATCATCTGACTCAACCTGTGGAGTGACATGGAGGGACAGGAACACTGGTGAAACGTGGGGAACCATAATAGTTTCTTAATTGCTGAACGATGGAGTCTTTCACAATTTCCTTTAAAAGACTATCCTACACCAAAATAAAAGCCCAAATCCAGGACATAGAAGACAAAAGGATAATACAAAAAAAAAATCAATGAAACAAAAAGCTGGTTCTTAGAAAGGATAAACAAGATCGATGTTCCCCTAGCTAGACTGACCAAGAAAAAGAAGGGCATATGTTGCCATATAGTGTGGAAATTTTACAAGAAATATACTCATCCTTGGCATAAACCTCAGTGTCATGTGGCCATTTGTATTCCTTTTTACATAATTATAGAAATTTTTACCATTAAATTTGGTAGAACTTTCAGTGCTTTCAATTAAATGTCAGCTGGTTAGTGCCCATTTATGGAGCACCTGCTTATTGTCCAGACTGTTAGTTGGGAAGTGTTTGGAAAATGCAGTCACACCCTTTCCTCACCCCTCAACAGCCAGCAACTGTGTCCTAACTCACCTGTGTCTTCACCCTTGATCCCCAGGGCCGCCTGCTGAACCTAAGCTGCTCCACAGTGCCTACATTTGTGCTCTCAATCACTGCTACTACTCAGGTGAGGACTGGGAATGGGACAGCCGTGGGCTAGAGAGGGTCCCCAGGCCAGTGGGGGTGGGGTGAACAGCTCGTCAGCATCCGTCTCTCTGCTGTTCTAGGCTCTCGCCTTGATAGAGCTCTACAACGCTCCCGAGGGTCGCTATAAGCAGGATGTCTACCTGCTGCCCAAGAAGATGGGTAAGCACATATTCTCCCTCGCCATTCCTAGCGGAGTAGCTCAGAGGCTGCAGGGAGTCAGGGGTATTAGGTGTCTTATGGCTAGAAAAAGAAAGGTGTCGGTATCTTGTAAAGGAGGAGCTGGGATTCCTAGGCTCCACTCCTAGTTGGCTCATCCCATCATCCATAGGCTTGCCCTTGAAGTTGGGACATTTTGCTGTGATTTAGTTTATCTGCCTGTTAATTTTATTTTCTCTCTTAAAGTATCTTGTATGCAGGAGTCTCAAAACATAAAAAAAGAAATCTCCTCCCCAAAGAAAGAAGCATCTCGAACCTTGTGACATCTGACCTATATTCCAGTTCTAGGCTGCTAAATATCCCTGCCAAACTCCTCTCAGATCAGCGGGACTTTCTTATTACACCTTCTAACACTACTAGCCCCAGGGCTTCAGGCCAAAGGAGGGACTCTGAATAGCTCCTCTTCAAGTTCACTTATGTGGGTGTCTCATGGAAGAGAAACTCTAAACTGCCCTACATTTTTAAAGAGCCTTCCTTAGGCACCTAAACTTATGCAGTGTGGTTCTAAACTCCTCAGGCAAAGATCAGGTGCATAACAACTGTTAAAAGTTGATCTGTTATTCTCTTTAACAGACACTTTAGAAAAGAAACAGTGTAGTCCATATTCTGACTAAACGTATAATGAAGTTGAGGAGCCCAAACACACAGGAAATGACATAAAATTATGACCAAGTACTGTGTGTTCAGATAATAAAATGTAAACAAAACCCATGAGAACTCAGAGCACTAAAAGCAAAGCAAACCAGGCAGTATCCTTCTTAGTTGTCCCATTCGGTGTCCCCAGGTGTTATTTTTTCTAAATGACCCCAAGAATAGAGTCCAAGACAAAACCAACATTTTTAGGCCCCTGCTGTTCCATCCTTTCTTTTAGATCCTGACACCTGTTGCTTTTTCATCTCTCCCTTCTTTTCCGGGAGAAGGAAAGATTCAAGACTGAAAGAGTTAAGTAAGGATGAAATGTTATGGCTCTGAAAAGCACTGGGCTCAAAGCTGAAGACAGCCATTGCCTAGAATTGAGGATCAGTGAGCAAAAGTTGAGCATTTTTCATTTAGTTCCAGGAGTCAGAAGGTGGCTCCCAGCCTTGTAAGGCCTAGCTTGGGGAGAGTGGCTAGAGGTAAGAAGCGCACATGCTTATCTCAGGGTGTCTGTGGTCTGTTCCAGATGAGTATGTGGCAAGCCTGCACCTCCCTACCTTTGATGCTCACCTGACAGAGCTGACAGATGAACAGGCCAAGTATCTGGGACTCAACAAGAACGGGCCCTTCAAGCCTAATTACTACAGGTGCCTTGGGCTCCCCAAAACCAGGGACACTCGGTAGCGGAGAGCTTCTGCCCTGGTCTGCGTTCATTTACATGAATTCAGAATATAAACCTGCTCCCCATCCCTGCCACCCCTAAGGACTCTTTATGGCCATAAACCATGTTCCCCTTCTTGAATCTGTCCCTTGGCGATAGAGGCGGAACTTGGGTAAGTGGCTCTTTGCCTCATTAAATGATGTTCTCTTTCCTGAATTGCCTTTCCCCCATTTCATCTTTTTGCCCTGATTGTTATCTTTATGGGGGTGCAGCATGGGCTTTTTCACTGCTATGAAAAGGAGACAATTATCTGCTGTCACCACCGTATACTCCAGAAAAGCCCTTCCTCCCTGGTACACCTTTAGACCGGCTCTTCATGTCCCAGCATCCCCACTAGCTGCTAACCTCACAGTCTCATCTTTCTTTTTCCCTCCAGGTATTAAGTTCCTGTAACTCAAGCCAGAAGTTCTAAGGAATCAAACTCCAAGCCTTTTCTCCACTACTATACAAGAAAGAATTCAACAAGCTGCTTCTCCAATCAGAGCTGCCTGCCGTGCTCACCCTGTGTGTTAGGTTATTTATTTATTAAAACCTAGAATCCTGTGCCTGTAGCCTTGGCCCAGAGTGTGGTTACTGTCCTAAGGGCCATGAGAGCCGCAGAGGACAGGCTGAGGAAGGAGAGAAATGGGGTGACCGTCCCCAGCGCATCATTCGCGTCCTTCCCCATTGACTGATTCCTCAGCAATGGCCCTTTCCTCTTGTCCAGGCTCAGGAGTTAGTCCAGGGATTCCAGACTCTGTGTACCCTGGGGTTTTTCTGGAATATATTTTCAGCAGCTGCCTTTCTCAGCCCTTCCCCAGGTGAGGCCTTTTGGAAGCCACTGAATTACCGTGACCTGGGTTCTCAGCCTTGGCCATTACTGTCACTGCCTTCTCCATAAAGAGGCTGCTGAGGAAGGGGTTTTATTCATGGCTTTGGCAAATGACACCAGGCACTCAGCTGTGCCGTGCCTACTGGGGATCTTCTTCCTCACCCAGGACTCCTCTTCCTTGAATATTTATGTCCATTTTAATACTTTCTGGTTGCAAGAGGATATGCTTCCGTTATTTCCTCCACAGCTCTGGTGTTTGTCAGACATTTGTTTTGCTGTCATTCTAACCCAACCAACCTCTGCTCAGGAAGTGGGACCAGCTCCCTTGGGACCCATAGTTTTACTTCCTTGTCATTTAACTGGATGGTTTCCCAGGAAGCCCCTCCAGATTGGCGCTATCTCAGAAAAGGAGGGTTTGTTGTGAAACATGGCTTCCTGAAACATCCTGCTATTGCCTGCAGCTACTTCTGAAACTGAGTAGAGAAAGGCATACTTTGCCAAGGATGTGAGGGTTTAAGGCTTTGGAAATGGGGCAGGTCTTTCAGGCCCACAGCTTGACAGCCTAAAGAAGCAGAGTATATTTGTTTGTTTCTCAGGAAGGCCTTTGCAGCTTGACTGGCTGAGGGATACAGAGATGAAACTGTGACTGTGTCCAGATGCTCAAAACTAGCCTTACTAGTTTGAACCTCATCAGACATTCATCCTTTTGGGTTGCTGTGGATGAAACCAGATCTGTAATCTGATCTGTGGTCTTTCTTCTCTGCTGGCATATCTTTTCTGATCTGACCTCTTCCATTTAAGGACTCGTATTTCAGAGGTAGTTTCTTGAGCAACTCCAACACTACCAAAAATTAGTGATGTGAGCAGCATGAAATTTCATGTCCCACCCAAGAACTGGATTCTTTTTGAAGACTGACTGCTGGTCTCGGTTTCATTGGGACCAGATTAGTTCTGAGAGTTAAAGTCTGGAGTGGCCCAAGGAATTCTGAAATAAATGAGATCCTCTCCCTCTTGCTGACCCTGTTTCATGCTCTCATGTTTGTCTCCCATTTTTTTCCATTTTTGGTCTGGCTCAAAGTCTCAAAACCAAGGTGACTCAATGAAACCAGGCTACCCTGATCACTGTAACTTTTCCATCCTGATTCTCCTTCCCTGCCTCCGCCATCTCCAATTCACCCAGTCTTCACCTGTACCCTCAGAACTAGTCTGGAAGTGACCTTTCTTTTAGAAGAAGGGAGGTGGAGCTTGGGTAAGTTGGTGTTTACCTCATTAAATAGTATTCAGGCTCAGCGCATAGACTAGTTCTTCTGAGGCCATATGTCTCAGCAAGCACAAGAGAAGTGCCCACACACATGGCTATATTCTTTTTTATAAGGAAGATCATAAATGCTGAAATTCAACCAAGTCACTGAATTCTTCCTTTTGCCTACCTAGTTCTGATTTTTGTATTAATTAAGAGGGTCCCCTAAGATTCAGACCTTTGCACCTCATCTTATATCCAGAGCAAATTCCATTTGGCAGGTATTTAGACTCTAGCCTATTATGCTCTTATAGACCAAAAATCATAACCTGCTGTTTCTCAGCCAAGCCTTGTGCTCTGTGGAGTGTACTACGTGCTGGGCCTCAGAGCACATGCTGCTGTGCTGGAGTGAAGAGACCCATTCCAGATACAGAAGGAGCTACACCTGGCCTCTCAGTCAGGTTGCCGGTGTTGCTGCCCTCAGGAGGTATTTGCCCCTGAATTGCAGACTGGGGACCCTGTGTCATCAACCATTAAGAAGAAGGAGGCCCAGGCCTCTTGAGTTATATGGGTTCTGTCTTAGTGTTGGAATCAGTCATTACTCCCTCTGCTCTTGGAATTGGAGCAAATGTGTCTTCTTTCCTTCAACCTCTCACCTGAGCTGCATCCTAGCTACCTGGAAGCATGAGAAAGAAGGCTGAGCATCTCTGTGTGTGGCTCTGGCCTGTGAGGATGCATACCATTTCTCTACAGTGAATTTGTGCAGTTTTCAAGGGGCTTTTTTTTTTTTTTTGCTTATTTTTTACTTTTTTTTTTTTTTTTTTTTTTTAAAAAAAAAAGGGTTGGAGTGTTTTTTACCCAGGGTGGTGAAAAAAAAATGGCACACG
>CAUYQG010122027.1:0-11629 GCA_963574415.1 Tarsius wallacei | reverse complement strand
TAGGCAAATTGCTATGTGTCTGGGAGTTGGTCTTCTCATTTGTGGTCTTGCAGGGGTTCTCTGAATCTCTTGTGTTTGAATGGTTGCAGCACTGATGAGATGAGGGAAGTTGGATAGTTTCATGGAATGTTAGTCTCAGGGTGGTCTCTGTATCTCTATCTGCCTTAGGGATTCTAATTAATCTTAGCTTCAGTCTCTTGAAATAATCACTCATCTCTTGGAGGTTTTGTTCTGTCTTTTTAAGCTTCTTTTCTATGTTTTTATCAGTTTGGGTTAGTACTATACTTTGGTCCTCAAGCTCTGAGATTCTTTCTTCTGCTTGGTTAATTCTGCTTTCCATGCTTAGCAGCTTGTTGTTCCATTAATATCTTGACATCTAAGTTTGTGGTCTGAGACCCATCATTCTAGGGGCTCTTCATTGTTTGAGTTCTGGAGTCTGTATTCTCAGTGGCTGATCTCCCAGGGGTCTGTGTGAGACTCATATTCTTCCTCTGGTTTTTCTTCATTTGTGTAAATTTTCCTCTCCCCATCCCCTTTTTTAACCTCTTCTTTACTTCTGTTGTTCAGTGATGGGGGGATAGCTTTTATTTCTGTTTGCTCAATATCCTATTCTTCCTTATGTAGCTCCTCTGGCTTTGTTCAACTGTGAAGCTGCACTGTGGGTGGGGCCTGTGCTTTTTGCAGTTCTGAGATTCAGTTAAGGGGGGAGCTGGGATTCAGAATCTGCTGACAGGTGTGTGGGCCCCCTGGAACCCACTTCCCCCTGCCTTACAATCTGTCCATGCAATGGGAGTGTCTGTTTTCCCCCGAAAACAAAATGAGATAAAAAAGGGAAAAGAATGGAAAAAGATAAGAGGAAGATGAAAGGAAGGTTGAGAGAGAGAAGAAGATGCAGGAAAACAGACAGGTGAACCAACTAAGAAGCAAACAGAGAGACAGAGACAGAAAAAAACAAAAAAGACAAAAACATACAAACGAACTCCCTCCCGTTAGTTCACTCTCCCTCAGAAATTCTCATACATAAACAGAAAATCTAAAAAAAAATTGAAATAACTGAAACCAAGCAAGTACAAGAAATGTAAACAAAAACATAAAGAAGAGAAGAAAAAAGGGAAAACTGAAACAAAAAAGAAACAAGAAAAAAAAAAACTTGTTCTCTGGCAGTTTCTGTGAGTTCAGGTTTTTTCAGACCTCTGCCTTAGGGAGTGGCTCTGGTCTCCAACCCCTCCCCTCTGCTCTCAGCACAGACTGGCAGGATTGCTTTCAGAGTGGGTCAGATGCCCCATGGACTGCTATGAGAGGAGGATGGTTTGGGTCCAGACTCAACCTATTTGCTGCTCTCAAGTCTCCCACTCAGAGCTGACGTGTCTGTGCCTGTTCCAGCTTGGGGGGAGGCATCTGTCTCCCCCAGTCTGATGAGATAATAGCCTCTGGGTCCCAAGATGGAGGCTGGGTGGAGCTGGGAGGGGCAATGTGAGTCTCCAGGACTCAGAAGGTGATGCCTGTCAGCATCCCATCACTGGCGTTGAAGCTTTATTCGATTTTCACGGCCTATCTTCTTGTGCCAGGTCTGCTGCTGCAGGTGATGGCGTGGGCCAGTGTCAGGGATGAGGGGTGGCTGCTGTCTGCTGCCTCCTCTCAAGAGAGCCCGAGAACAGCAGACGATCCTGCCTGCCCTGGTCTGCAATCTCACGGGCAGTGGGGGGTTGCAGTCACCTCCAGATGAGAGCCCCGGGTGCGTGAACCAGAGTATCGCCTCAGATGGACTTTCACTCCCCCACCGGCACACACTCTGCTCACTCAGGGTCTTCATGGACTGTGGGTTTGAATTTTAGGCAATGCCATGGGGTGTGAGTCACTAGGGAGCTCTGTAAGTGGACTTGAATGTAAACAGAGGCGAGACCCAAAGACTTGAGTTTGAGAGCTCTAGAACATAGAGTTCAAAGTGAAGGTACAAGCAGAGAAGGCTGCAAAGGAGTGACTTGTGAAGAAGGCTGCTGTCCTGAAAGCCATGTGGAGAAGGGGTTTCCAGGAGGAGGGCGGGGTCACTTGTATTACCTGCTGCTGATGATTCATGTAACATAAGGGCAAATAATTGACTATGGGATTCAGCAATGTGAAGGTCTTTGACAAAGTGGTTTTAATGGCGTGGTGGGAGTGAAAGTGTAATCAGAGTCAGTTTACGAAAACATGTGGGAAGAGCATTTGGATGTTAAGTATAGTTAAAAATAACAATGTGACTATTTGAGTGGTAGATGCATTTATTCATTTTCTTCTAAGTAGAGGGTCAACCAATACTGTCTAAAATTAACCAATAGAGTTAACACAAAAATTCCATATATTAGTGTTTTATGTCCACTTTTTAAATGACTTTTAGAAAAAAGACTTATGGAAGAAGAATTATTGTTAATTCTATCTGAACTATTATTCTAAGTTTAATAGTTTTCTTACATTTTTCTTCTATGAAATTAATAGCCTATATAACATAATACCATTTACAAATATTTATGACATCTACTTATTTACTTTTAGTTTTTATGCATGCTTAAAGAGGCATATGGAATGGTTTATGTAGTGTCCACTTCTTTATAATTGGCTATGCTGCTCCACATTTAATAAAGAATGTCTATTGTTTTAATAAAATGGACAGATTAACCTTTTTAATATTTCTTTATCATAATTTTTGGAAAGAAGATGGCATGGCAAAGATCTCACCATGAAGGCAAACATGTGTGTGTGTTTAAATCCTACTACAAGTACCTGCAGGTGATGTTTGGTTTTCTGTCCTCCCAACTTTTGTTTTGAATGTGTCTGTTTGTTAACCCCTATGTTCAATCCAAAACACAGGCAGTCCAGCATTGCATATGTTAGATGTAACAATACATATATATAGACATGCTAATAATTGATGGCTAGTAATTAGATGTTGACTATGCCCCCAAATTGCCAGAACTTTTTTCTCAAAAGGGAATTGATTTAAATAAGTCACAATAAGCCAAACAAGGTAGTTCACACCTGTAATCCCAGCACTTTGAGAGGTGAGAGGATTGCCTGAGCTCAAGGATTCAAGACCAGCCTGAACAACTTGGTCTCTACAGTAACTAAAAAATTAGCTGGCATGGTTGTGCACCTGTGGTTCCACCTACTTGGAAGGCTGAGGTGGGAGGATCGCCTGAGTCCAGGAGGTTGAGGTTGCAGTAGCTGTGAGCATGCCACTGCACTCCAGCTTGGGCGACAGAGTGAGACTCTGACTAAATAATAATAATAGTAAGAAGAATAACAATAACTTTAGAATCCTTCATAATTGGCACCTACATTGTCCAGATGTATTTGGAGTTAATAAAAGAGTTTGTTAATGATAAATGCATATCTGTGCTGGTGAAGTTTCAGCAGGGGTATTTTGAAACAGGATGCACGGTAATACAGCGTGGATTCTTGTCCTCCAGATCTCCCGTTGAAATGGGGTCCCCGGTGTCGCAGGTGGGGCTTAGTGGCTGGGGATGAGTTTTGGGGGCGGATTCCTCATGAATGGTTTGGCATTGTTCTCGGGGTAATGAGTGAGTTCTCATTCTATCAGTTCACATGGGAGGTGGTTGTCTAAAAGAGTCTGGCATCTCCTTCATTCTCTGCTCTCACCAGTGACACCATTGCTTTCTCTCTGCCTTCCATCATGATTGCAAGCTTCCCAAGTGACAAAAATAAACCTTTTGTCTTTGTCAATTACCCAATTGCAGGTATTACTTTACAGCAATGCAAAAAAAAAAAAAAAAGAGAGAGAGAAAAAAGAAAACAAAAACAAAACAAAAACAGATGAATACACAGGAAGAATGAAGAGAGCGGGACATTGTTTAAATTGCATCACTGGTGTGTGCCATCAGTCCAGCTTTGGGTCTCCCTCACTCTGCTTGTCTATGAAAGTGCCACTCAACCACTGACACAATTTCAGGCTGAAGAACCTGTGTGTCTAAAGTGAATACGAATGACTGTGTTCATACCTTTCGACAGTGGATTCAATTGCAGGCAACATTAAGTATACAGGCCATGCAGCAGCATTGTTTTGATATGAACGAGGACTGCCATCAAACCAACTGAAATGCAGAAGTATCTTCCACACCTCTGAAAATTCAATGCCAATACATTTTCAAAGAGAAAGAAAATACATGATGTTCAAATTTTGATTTTAGATGTTCCTGGAGAATCACGGCTTCAGAACGCATCTGTTCCTCACAATTTACTCCTATGGAGGTAAATGTTTAGGGAAACCTTTACTCTGAACTTCGACTGGACACTTGGAGGACAAAAGGAGATGCCATGTGGCGTGGTAGGGGCAGGTCATCTTGGGCATAAAGGCAGCGACGCACCGCAAAACAAGGACTGAAAAATGAGGTTCCACTGGGGGAAGAAGTCATCTTTTTATGCTGTTCTGCGGATTCATTCATCTTATGTGCCATTAAAATAGTAATCCGAAAGGTGACATTTTCAGTGGCAAGTTTTTGATAAGTTATTATGAGGACTCAGAGCTTCTGTGATTTGACAAAAGTGGACTACAGATGAACAGTGCTCTCTGTCACAGAGAAGATGCTGGAGCTTTAAATCTTTTAAAAGCAATTTCGAGACATTTCATACATTGTTCTAAGTTTCCACAAATGTTAGCTGCATTTTCTTTTCTACTTTTTCATTAAAAATCAAAAGGTGAATCTAAAGCTTGATGTTAATAATCTCATGTTTTGAATTGAAAATGTATATGTATTTGTTCTTTGTGTGAGCTAAGAAAATATTACTTGGGGTAAGAAAATAATATAAGACCTAAAAGGTTGCTCCAGAAACGATTAATTGGTTTAAATGAACATTCAGGGAAAACATTTAGTTGGCTGACTTGCTACCTGAAATCTGTTTTGAACACCTAATACACGTAAGAAGATTGGACTGTTTGTGAGGAGACCCAATAGTCAACTCTTGAACGAGCAGTATCTGAAGAAAGAAGGTTGAAAAATATATAAATGAACATGTTTTCGAAATTGACGAAGATGATTTTTTTCCAGTCTCCTACGGAGAATATATTTTAGTCCCAAAGTCATGAGGACATTGCGGTGTGCTGGAGCTGAATTATAACTCTCAGCTCCACTCAGGCTGAACTTTTGTGTATTCTTTATCTGCTCAGGCTGGCCATTAAGCCCCTTTCCCAATAGGCTAGGCAGGCTATAAACAATGGAAGTCAGCTACTGACAAGCTTCAATAAATTTTTCAAATGAAGAGCACATTTCCATATGCCATATATCATCAAATAAATATGCTTTCCTTCTTACCCCCATATCTAATCAGTGTCACATATTTCACACACTTTAGATTAAAAACAACCCAAATCCCCAAAGACAACCAGAAAAGAACTCTCAAAGAGTTGCTTGTTTTCGCATATCAGTGTTACAGAAACTGGTTACACCGTAGTTGAAATAACAAAAGTACCAATGATATCTCAGATATATGTGCAAAATGCTCAAAGCAATTAGCAGATTGTGGTTTAATCATATGGATTCTATCTTATTTAACTACATGCTTTGTTTCTGCATCCTTTCCGGGTTAAAATTCCAAGATTCTTATGACTTGTTGAAAATACAAACTATTGTTCTTTCTTGATATAATTTATTCACTAGATGGGTGCCTCATAAGTTAGATGGTCACATTCCAAATACACATATTCTGATCAATGATTACAATTTGTTAATCCCAGTTTTAAAAATTCAATGGTTAAATTATCAGGCTAATTCAGAAAAATTCAGTACAAGTTTTTCCATTTAAAAGGAAAGAAAGCCCTGCTTTTAAAAAAAAAGGCATTTAAAAGGAAAGAAAGTCCTGCTTCAAAAAAAAAAGGATGGATTGTTTTTATATCATTTAGAGTACTGAAGAATATAGTTTCTTCACTATATACTTTTATAGATCAAGTTTTTTAATCAAAAGCACAATTGCAAATTTATAGTGATTTACTATAAATTTGGTTTTTCTTTCATACATTTAATTCTTAAAGACATTTTGGTTTTCCGAAGGAGGATTTTTCTACTCTATCCATGCTAAAAAAACTTTGTGTTTATTATGATATTGAGCTAATTTTTCTTGATTTAAAAGTGAAGAAAAAGGCCATTCTTATCCTGCCCTCATTTCCTCAAGTCTGTTATGTCTTGACATCACTTGGTTTCATAAAATTTTGATAGTTTCAACAACAGATCTTCTAATTCATTTAAATCTTGCTAAGATATTTATTTTTCAGATAATGGAAATTGCTAAAGTTGAATTTGAAGATCCACCCTCCTCCCCATCTCCCTGAAATAATGATCTAAGAAAGGGAATTCTTTCATATGGTGATTTAAGGAAGGAAATTCTTGGTTCCTTGAGAAAGCAAAACTCAATAAAAGGAACATGCTTATTATCGGGCCTGTATTGACTGAAAACTAAAGTGCTAATTGACATCTCAAAAATTAAATATTGCAAGGAAAAAAATCAGAAATGTCTGTGGGATTACCACAGGGCAAGATAAGAAAAAAAAATGTTTGTTTAGATTGGCAAACCATCTCCACTAAAGCTTGTTCTCTGTCAAACATCCTTATTTACTTTTTCTCTCATAAGAGACTTATGAATTAATTACATCTATTTACCATTTTTTCTTTATGTGAATATTTAGATTATATCACATTTCCAATGTATTGTAATTATAGGAGAATAAAACACTCTGAGCCATCCTTTATATCTGATGTCTTATCTTTATAAGCAGATAATATTTACAAGGAATTATAAATGTTAAGGATAAAATAATGTTTTATGTGATTCTTGCATTAAGAGGGCATATCCTGAGTTCCAGAAGCAAGACATAAATAAAATAAGCAAAATAACAATGAAGGACATCTCCTATGGTAACATGGTAAGCGATGAAGAAATACCAAATGCTAAAAGAACGTTAATAAGGCATCAATCTTTTGGTTGTGAAAAATTGAAGAATGGGCAATAAGAAAGAAGAAATTAGAAAATGATCCTTGAAAGACATCTGGATCTGAAATGTCCTGTCATTGAAAGATGTTGAGGCGGAAGGATCACTGGAGTCCAGCAGGTCGAGGCTACGGTGGCCGGGAGCAGCCACTGCACTCCAGTCTGGGCGACAGAGTGAGACTTCAACTCAAAAAAAAAAAAAAAAAAAAAAAGAAAGATTTTCCAGCCTTTAAACAAATCCGAAAGTTTTGGAGATCAAGAGCCATTTTGGCTGATATAAAAGGCTCCTTTCAATCGGTGCTGCTGTATTATAAAATGCAGTTCTTTAAGTGTTAAAGTAGATAATCTAGGTGATGTGCTTGAGTACTGAGTGCAGAATAAATGTTCGATACTTGAATTATTTTCTAGAAGATAGAAGAGGTTATAAAGGTAGCTTAGCAGCTTACTAGAGAGGGCAAAAAGGTTATAGAGGGTAACTTAGCAGCTTACTAGAGAGTTTCAATTTTATTGTTTAGAAAGTAGAAAGTCGTTATGGCTTTTGGATTGAGGAACAGGCATGTAAAAATGGGTATCAGGAAGATTAAGCTACCCTACCCTGCTGCTGGATGAAGGTGGCCAAGACTCTACAGAGAGGAGAACATGGGTGTGGGTGGCAGCTGAAGAGATGAAGGCACGTGCCAAAAGCAAATTCAGAGTTTTGGACTGCCTGAATGTCATGGAAGGGTTAGTGGACAGAGCTGAGCAAGGGCAGCCAACTTAGTCCATATTTATGGTGTCTCTTCCAGGGGCCTTGTGTTTCCCAGAGTTTGAAGATAAAACGACTGAAAGGACAGTTTTCTTCTCAAAATGCCCCTGGAACTACAGTTCTGTGTTCCTTAGGACAAATTACTTTTCTGTGCCTCAATTTCCCCATCAATAAAATAGGAGTAATGAGAGACCCTCTCTCATCGTGTTACTACAAGGACTAAATAAATTATACTATAACAACGCCTTGGACAATGCCAAACATATACGTATTCGTAGCTTTTATTGTTATTATTATCCAGAAAATGAGAGCTCAGACAAGATATGGAAACCTTCAGAAGATAAAGCATAAACGGCTAGGACAGGAAAACGGTGAGTGAGACGGAAAGGAAAGACCTCATATAAACAAATACTGTGGGTCAGCATAGCTTAGAATAACCCTGCGACCATGTAGACTTTATTTGAATCTTAATTTCACCAATATTTAGTGAGTTACTTAGCCTCTCTGTGCCAAAGTTTCCATATCTGTGAAGTAGAAATAATAACAGTGCCTATTTGAACAGGTTTTGCTGAGAATCTGAGTCAATGAGTGCACATGGTGCTGAGCTCATGGTCAGTGCTTCATTAATGGGATCCATTGTTGCTAATAAGATCTAGAAGGATCGATAGGCTTTTTCTAGGCTCGCCAGTGAGGAAGCACATTTGGAGCAGATGGACAGCATGAGTGAAGGCCCAGAGTCAATGAGAAGTATGAAGAGCGTGTGACACTGCTTGCGTGCTGTAGGGCTGGAGACACACGGCAGGGGAGTCTGGTTGCCTCAAGTTTATTTAGGAGCAAAAACCCTGCTCATGAAGATTCTTCCTGAGCACATGTTCAATGTCTTGCTCCATCTGTAAGGCAATGGGGAGATAATGATGAGCATTTTGCTGGACACCGATATGACGTGTGTAAATATCCATTTTTAGAAGGTTCCAGAAGCAAGAGAAGTTTGAAGGTAGGAGAATGGTTATCCGAAAAGGTGATTTTTAGGGAGCTCTTTGAGTCTATTTATTTATTATTTATTTTAGTGACTCAGGTGTGCGATGATGATTACTTGAATTAAGGGTTGGGCATGGATGAGATGGCTATAATGGAAGTAACATGTGAGTCAAGGGGAAGTGGGGCATTGGATGACAACATGGTTTTGGCTTTAGAAGTTGGGCAGGGCCAGGCATGGTGGCTTAGCCTGTAATCCCAGCACTTTGGGAGGCTGAGAAGAGAGGATTGCCTGAGCCCAGGGGTTTGAGACCAGCCTGGACAACTTGGTGAGACTTCGTCTCTACAATAAATCACAAAAAAACTAGCTGGGCGTGGTGGCACGTGCTTGCAGTTCCACCAGCTGCTTGGAAGGCTGAGGCAGAAGGACTACCTGAGCCCAACAGGTTGACATTGGTGTGGCCGTGAGCGTGCCACTACACTCCAGCCTGGGCAAAGGAGTGAGACACCACCACCAACAAAAAAAAGACAAGAAAAGAAACTGGAATGCAGAGAATTTAAGGTAAAAGTGGAATTAGAATGAGAAATTGGTTCTAATTACAAAGCTCGTGGCCCACGTCTGTCCACCGTACCATGCTATCTCAACAGCATGGCACTGCAACAGCAGCGCTGGACTAAAGATGAACAGACAGGCATCTTGGTCATGTGATTTCGCAAGCTTGCTTTCAAAAAGAGAATGGAATTAAATGCTGCAAAGTGATCGTACTTCAGACAAGAAAGAGTTTTGTTCTAATAGAAGTTTTTATACGGAAGAAGTGGCTGACGGGCCAGGTGCGACGGTGAAGAGATAAGGTCTGAGAAAAGGTCATTGCATTTCAAGACCAAGTCGCTGGTGATCTTTCAAGCAGGAGGTTCGGTAGAAGAACAGGCCCACGCTTCTGAAGCAAGAGGTGAAAGAGTGTGCAGGCTGGGGCTGGGGTGCTGGGGGGAGTGAGTGCGAGGGATCCTTCAAGAATTTTAGCCGTGAAAAGAAGCAAGCAAACGGAAGGGCAGCTTGTGGGTGGCCCACAGACTTAGGTTAGGGTTTCAGAGACGAGGTGATCCTGAGTATGTCGGTCGATGAAAAGGAGAGAGACCAGAGCGAGTGACTAAGGGATACACAAACAGGAGCGATGCCCCGGAGAAGATTTGGCATCTGCCTTAACCGTGGGAAATGAGATTGCGGTCTTTGACGCCAGATGGCGAAAACAAAGGTGGAGTGAAAACAGGGAGAAGTGATGAAGAAGGATAACGCGGCTATGTTTGCCATCAGCTTTAATCACTTAACTAAAAGTTACTTCCGCTTCAGCATATACTTATTCCTCGGTGTTATTCCAATTATATCACCATTCCAGGGAGTATCCATGCATTTTGAGTGTCAACTTAACATAGATCCATTGCAGACAGTTTTTTCTCTCCCCGATGGCATTAATGCTATCAATTCTACACTGGCGTTTTAATTTCCGGGACAAATCGACAGAACCATAATGCATTTGCCAGGGCCAGTCCAAATTGCTTTTGATTTTCATTCGTGTATCCTCTGTTCACAGATTTTACTTGTCCATCAACCCAGAAAGCCCATTTTCAATCTAATGTTTCTGTGGAGATGCTTTGTATGGATTGTAGCTTTGGTGTCATGGCCAAACCAGTTCACAACATCATGTGGTTTCGTGCAGTGACGAGGAAGGCAGAGGAAGAAAGGGAGTGCTCGGTCATCAGTCATATCTCAGATCTAGGGGTTCAAACGCAAAATGCAAGTGCCAAGCTAGAGTGTCCAGAGGCGTGGATGAGGGGATGGGCCTGCAGAAGGGTGGGGAAGGATAGAACCCAAAGCCAAAGGAGCAGCCGAAGGACACGTGACGCCGTGTGTAACTGGCCACTTGTTGAGATGCATTTCCAAGCTGTTGGACCAACATCAAGGTCAAGACATATTCAGGAAGCTCTGAGTCATCGTCGCTCATAGTGTTTCGTCATTACCTTCGGAGACTTTGCCTATTCTTGAGAGCATTTGGGTCTGCGTCTCCCTCGCCCAAGGCCAATGACCCACAAATCTATCTTCTTAGGCCTTACATTTGATGCCAGACTTTCTAGCTCTAGGACTTACCATGACAGCCGAAACACTTCCCTTAGTCTGACAACTTTAGACAGTCTTCATTCTGACTTTAGGTCCTGACCTCCCTTTTCTTAGAGCATCTGCCTCAGAAAATTTGTCGTTGCAAATTCTTTCTCTGCCCCTTTGAGATGTGTATAAGTCTTTTTAAGAGACTCTTGCCAGTTTTATTTATCCCTATTTCTGTGAGAGGGTGGAAGCCTAACTTCAGTGGGCATCTTGCTCCAAGTTGTAAAACTACCTCCTGTCATGAAGATACAAGCAAGTTACTTTTCCTTTGGGTAAGCCAATTAGCAAACACAGATGGCTTGTGCTCTCCCTCTTATCCCAATGGTTAAAAATCCTCCTGATGTTTGTTTCAGTGAAGTTGAGTTTCAAGTTTAGTTCTGTGCTCTCTTCCCTATTGCAATCGACTAGAATAAAGTTCTCCTACCTGTTCAGCGAAATTTTGGCTTTGACAGACCTTCCACACCCTAGTCTAATCTCTAACATCCTCTCGTATCCTCATGGTTACTCAAGCCCCTTTGAGGTTGAGTACTGGAAACAACTCTTTTTTTTTTCTGAGTTGGAGTCTTACTCTGTCACCCAGGCTAGGGTGCAGTGGCATGCTCATGGCCACCAGAGCCTCAACCTGCTGGACTCCAGTGATCCTTCCATCTCAGCCTTCCAAGTAGCTGGAACTACAGGTGTGTGCCACTACGCCCAACTAATTTTTTGATTTATTGTAGAGATGAGGTCTCACCAAGTTGCTCAGGCTGGTCTCGAACACGTGGGCTCAGGCAATG
>CAUYQG010122025.1:0-10483 GCA_963574415.1 Tarsius wallacei | reverse complement strand
GGCTGAGGTGAGTGGACTGCCTGAGCCCACGGGTTCGAGACCCGCCTGGGCAACTTGGTGAGACCTCATCTCTACAATAAATCAAAAAATTAGCCGGGCGTGGTAGGGCACGCCTGTAGTTCCAGCTACTTGGAAGGCTGAGGCGGAAGGATCGCTGGAGCCCAGCAAGTCGAGGCTGCGGTGGCCGGGAGCGGCCACTGCACTCCAGTCTGGGCGACAGAGTGAGGCTCCAACTCAAAAAAAAAAAAAATTAATTAAAAAAAAATAAAATAAAAAGCAATATCCTTGGACGGTTAATGGGCTGGGTAACAAGTATGGGTACAGTAATGCCATGCCACATGCCCTAAGTAAATAAGAATTCTCTAATAAGAGTTTGACTTTGGTCTGTCTGTCCCTGGCAGAATGGCATTGTTACTAGGGCTATAACTGCTTTATTGGTTTATCTGCGAGTAGAATTATTCTGTACAAATAATACATTCCACAGTCAGAGCATAGTTTAATATGGTTATATTTATAATAGATATTGATTATAGATTTCTTTTCATATTGTTTAATGCATTGAGCTTAATATTGCTTTCATATTTAGATTAGATTCATATGGAATCATGTCAAGTTTTTAAATTATCATAAATAAGGCCCTTTTAGGGATCTGTGAGATCAAAGTTATTTTTATAATAATAATATGAGCTTATTTGCCTTTTAAAATATGTTGACATTTGCACTGATGGTGCAGAAGCAATGATGGGTAAAATTACTAGTGCCTTAGAATGAGTTAAGGCAGTTGCACCAAACTGTACTAGAAGTTATTGTGTTAACCATCATGCACTTGCAGAAAAGAGAGCTATTCTTACTTATGAATATCTTTGATGAAGCAGTAAAAAAATTTTATCACTCTTTTACCTTCAAGTATAGATCTTTTTAATACTCTGTGAAATAAGGAGTTATGCAAATAAAATGCTTTATGTGTACACCTCCTTATTTTTTTATTCTAGATTCAAGAGACACATGTGCAGGTTTGTTACATAGGTATATTGCAAGGTGGTAGACATGGTACCCAGTGGGTAGTTTTACCCTCTCCCTCCCCCACCTTTAGAGTGCTCCAGTTCTATCATCCCCCTCCTTGTAACATGTATATTCAGTGTTTAGCTCCTACTTATTAAGGGAACATGTGGTATTCAGTTTTCTGTTTCTGTGACAGTTCACTTAGGATGATAATTTCTAGCTGCATTCATGTTGCTACAAAGGACATGATTTTGTTCTTTTTATGGCTACATAGTATTCCATAGTGTATATGTACCACATTTTCTGTATCCAGTCCACCATTAATGGGTATTTGGGTTGGTTCCATGTTTTTGCTATTGTGAATAGTGCTGCAGTAAACATGTAAGTGCAGGTTCTTTTTGGTAGAACTATTTATACTCCTTTGGGTATATATCCAGTGGTAGGATTGCTGGTCAAATGGTAAATCCATTTTTAGTTCTTCAAGAAATCTCCAAACTGCTCTCTACAAAAGTTGAACTAGCTTGCATTCCCACCAGCAGTGTAGGAATGTTCCTTTTACTCTACAACCTTGCCAACATCTGTTGTTTTTTGACTTTCTAATAAAAGCCATTTGACTGGTGTGAAATGATATCTCATTGTGGCTTTGATTTGCATTTCTCTGATGATTGGTGATATTGAACATTTTTTCATATGCTTTTTGGCCATTTGTACTCTTCCTTTTATAAGAACATATAGCACTTTGGATCTGCATGATTGTTATTTTTAGGAAAGGCACTTGTACAATTTTTGAATTATGAGCGCAACTAGATTTTTTTTTAATGGAATACCATTTTTACCTGAAATAATGACTGTCAGACAAATGGTAGTTATTCAGACTTGGGTATCTGGCAAGCATTTTCTTTAAAATTAAGTAAGCCTATCATTTCAAGGAAAAAAACTGACAATAGTTATGCCAAAGCTACAATCCAAGTGAAAATAAATTACAAAAGAAAATTAAATTTAGACCCTTGGAAAACTGTACTCACCACCTTGAGCTTGGCAGCTTCTCAGTATGTTATATGAGAGAATAGAAAGACTATTCTGATAAAATTGGTGGTGATATTAACAAATGTGATTTTTTTGCTGTGTGATGGAATGAATCAGCATTTGGAAAATCTGCATAACTAAGTGAACCAGTATTTACCAAATGACCAATGTGTGATGTTACACATTATGTATATGTCAAAGATCCATTCAAAGTACATACAAGATAGACCAATGGATTTTAGTATGATAGTGTAAAAAAAAATTTATTGATAAAAGTTTTAGATTATACATGCCAGTGAACTTTTAAGAAACCACCACTTGTCAAGTAAAGGATAATATACACAATTATTTTAAAAGACTTAGAATACTCCACTATTTTCCAACTACATATACTTCAACCAAAACAACTTATTACAACAGATTAAAAGCTGAAATAGATATGGGAATTCAGCTGCCTTCCATTAGACATTAAAGAGATTTAAAAAAAAAAAAAAAGACAATGTCACTTTTCTCACAAATTAAAAAAAGTCGTCATGTTTTTCCTCGCAAAAATATTTATGTTGGCCAGGCTCAGTGGCTCAGCCTGTAATCCCGCGCTTTGGGAGGCCGAGGTGAGTGGAATGCCTGAGCCCGCGGGTTCGAGACCCGCCTGGGCAACTTGGTGAGACCTCATCTCTACAATAAATCAAAAATATGAGCCGGGCATGGTAGCGCGCGCCTGTAGTTTGGCTGGGAGCGGCCACTGCACTCCAGTCTGGGCGACGGAGTGAGACTCCAACTCAAGAAAAATAATAACTTATGTTAACACAAAGGATTTTTTTCATATTTAACTTGGAAAATATTTTAATTTTTGTTTTAATGTATAATACAATAATTAGTGATAGATATAACCTATATACATCAAAGTTCTTCAGAATCTTCAACAAGCTTTAGGAGCTAAATCGTCCATAAGACCAGAGAACTTCTAGCCTATAGGATAAAATCCAAACTTCTGTACATGATCTGTAAGTTCGTCTATCATGGCTTCTGCCATCTCTCCTACCTTCTCCCTGCCCCATTTCCCTTACATCCTATTATTCAGTACAGTGAAAATACTTATATTAAAAAAGAACTGTGCTGTTTTACATCTCTGGGCCTTTGCTCAATGCTTTTTTTTTTGGCCATGAATATATATTCTTCTCCAGCTCTCTATATAAAGTACTGTCTCTAAATGTTTCACAGGACCTTTATCTCTGGTAATAATCTTTTGTCATAAATTCTACTGTATCTGAAATTAATATAACCACTCCCACCTTATTGTACTTACAGTTTACATAATATACCTTTTTTTCATTCATTTACTTTCAACCTACCTGTGTCTTTAAAGTTGGTTTTGTGTAAAAAGCATTTAATTGGATCTTTTTTTTTATTAATCCATCTAAATTCTCTGACCTCTAAGGCACTAACATTTAATGTAATTGGGATTGGTTTTAGGGATACTATTTTACTATTTGTTTTCTATTCTGTCTTCTTTCAATTGAACTTTATCTTTTCCTTTCTTTTGTTAGATTAATTGAATGTTTTTCAGAATCTCATTTTAATTTATTCATTGGCTATTTAAGTATATATCTTTCCTTTTTCTGTCTTTCTTTGTTAGTGATTACTCAAATGCTGTGTCTCTCAACTTTAGTGTATGACAGAATCATGTGGAGGACCTGTTAAAACAATGATTTGGGGGCTCCACTCCCTAAGTTTCTGATTCAGTGTATCTGGGGTTGGTTCTGAGAATTTGCATTTCTAACAAGTAACCAGGTGATATTGATGCTGTTGGTTTGGGGACTATTCTTAGATAATCACTGTTTTAAGGAATAAAATATAATTAATCCATAATTTTCGGTCTACTTAGAGTTAATAATGTTGTACCACTTCATTAAAATGTAAAAATATTTTAATTGTATAGGTCCATATGTTGCCTCTACCCAGGTTTATGTTATATTTCTGATAAACAGTGTATTACAAATACAGACATTAAAGAACCCTCAGTGCAGTGTTAAAATTTTCACCTTAATGAGTCATGTGTATTTTAAAGAAGAGGAAAAAAATAGTCTTTTGTATTAATCCAAATATCTCCATTTAACTGTACTCATTACTTCCTGAAGATCCTAGTTTCATTACATTTTCCTTCAGTTTAGTAACTTCCTTTATCATTTATTGTAGTATGACTTTGCTGGCAACAAATTCCTTTAGTTTTCTTTTATATGAAAATATCTTTATTTTATTATCATTCTTGAAGGATTTTGTGCTGACATAGAATTTCAAGTTGAAAGTTATACATTTTTTTCTTTTACACCTTAAAAGTTTCGTCATCCCTTGGCCTCCATTGTTTCTGATACAAAGTCGTTAATCATTGAAATTGCTATCCCCTATATATGATGTCTCATCTATTTGAATCATTTCAGCTCTACCTTTCTGCAAACCTCATTATATCTTTCTACTATCTACTGAAATGTAATCCCATATCACTAATTTTGTGTAGGGAGTTTATTTACTCACTCAGCTACTGGATATACTGTATCCTCAAATTCTGATCAGTTTTCTGGTTTATGGTACTTTGGGTTTCTATATCCAAAATAATTTGGTTTCATGACTTGTTTTCTTCATAAATGTGCGATCATTGTTTCAGTCACTTGAGCTCAAAATCTTGAAGTCACTTTTACCCTTCCTTTATCTTCATATTCTGTATCCAGCTTAGTTAGTTCTATTAATTTTTGTTTGGAAATGTCTTACATTTATTACTTCCTTTTTTTTCCTGCTACTGCCATCCAGCCTTTGGAGTTCAAAATAAGACAGAAGATATTTAAGGAAATAATAACCAAAATTTCTCCAGTCACCATGTTAGATGATTTCAGAAGCCTTTGCTATTCTTTCTGTCTCTTACTCTTTTCTTCAGACCAGTTTGCCCATCACTAGGACATTAGCAATCTTCCTAATATGCTTTTATTTTTTATTCTTCTGCTTAACATTTTCGGTGACTCCCCATTTCTTCAGTGTTTTTTTTGAGGAAAATAATTCTTATAGACTCTGTCATAAATTATTTTAATGTTAGTAAATGCAACTTAAATATATCCAAATATAAAACAAAATGTATACTTTTGCATATACAGCTGTTAAACTAAATAATTTATAAATTCATTATTAAAAAAACTATAAAATGAATAAAATTTAAGTTAATAACATTAATACAGCAAAGGATGTTGTTTGCCAAAAACAAGCTTACCATGAATATGGCACAGTCTCTGTGTTAGAAATGGGCTATTCAACTGAAATGGCTAACGCTTATCACTTTCTGTCTTTAAACTTCTGAGAAACCTTTGTTTCCACAACATTTTATGATATCATTTGGCCTTCATTTGGTATAAATGTATTATCTGAGAAATAGATCCACCTCTGTCTTTTCTCATCACTTAGCTTGCTGCAATTAAAATGGCACTATTTGGCTACAGTAAGATAGCAAATAAAAATGTACATTCAGGCACTAATATTACTTGATGATTTGGGGTTACTAGGTGAGCATCCAGATGACCCAGAATGTGGCATATATGTATTTGTGTAGACATGTGTTTGTATATTTAGGAGACAGAGAGAAGTAGTCAGGGACAGAGATTTAGTTGACTTGAAAAAAAGAAATTTAGAAGATTTTTATAGGAAACAAATGGAATCTCAAAATCAGTCCCATAACCCCACAGTCTATAGACCCCATTATAAAAGTCACTCGTCTATGGAATAAAGACCAGATTCCTCATGTTGGCATTCAAAGCTTCATCAATTTGGATTGAATCTCCTTTCCTTTTCAATTTTGTTTTCTTTTCTGTCTTCTTATTGTCATGTGAACATGTTCACACTTTCCTAGATGCATGCTTTCTCTCTCATCCATATATACGCCCATCTGTCTACAGCCTTTAACAACTATTCATGCTTTCATTTCCTCTTGAAGCTTCTGCCCACCTCTTCAGTTATAATTTGATTTTTCTCTTTGAACTCTTCTTTGAATTCCTTTTGTTTTCAGTACTTTGGCATTGCATTTTTTTTTTTTGCAGTATTATTTTTAATTGTTTGGTTTTTGTGTTCTCTACTTCACTAAACTTACGGGCCATAAAGGGAAAAATATCTTAAAAGTTTTTTTGCATAATCCTCAAGACCATTGTTATTCTTGAAGCACTTACTAATAGATTCAAATGAATAAATGTAATGCTCAATGTTAGGGATTTAGTTTCTCTAGCAAAAATGTGTGGTTTCTTCATATAGAGTATAAGCAAAGTACTTTGGTGTAGAAAATTTGCATTTCTAAGAAACTAAAAAGCCTTAAAATTTTGGATTTCTGCATTCATTTGTTCTCTATTTTCAGGGCTGTTGGGAAAGATCTTGATGGCTATCCGAGATGCAGGTTTTGAAATCTCAGCTATGCAGATGGTAGGTTGTTTGCAATGAGCTATAACATTTTAAGGAATTAAAAAAAAAAAAAATCAGTGCTTTACATTGAATTTTCTCTATGTACTCATGAACTCATTGCATTAAAAACAAGACAGTTCACTGAACTCAGTAACCTTCTTATTCTTAAAAGATGCTTTTGAAATTATTTTACCCAGCCGGGCTCAGTGGCTCAGCCTGTAATCCCACGCCTTGGGAGGCTGAGGTGAGTGGATTGCTTGAGCCCGCGGGTTCGAGACCCGCCTTGGCAACTTGGCGAGACCTCATCTCTACGATAAATCAAAAATTAGCTGGGCATGGTAGCACGTGCCTGTAGTTCCAGCTACTTAGAAGGCTGAGGCAGAAGGATTGCTGGAGCTCAGCAGGTCGAGGCTGCGGTGGCCGGGAGCGGCCACTGCACTCCAGTCTGGGCGACAGAGTGAGACTCCAACCCCCCCCCAAAAAAAGAAATTATTTTATCCATATAATCTTTTATTGAAAGAACTGATATTCAAATTATACACCTAATTTAAGCATATAAGGTAATTTTATACAATCCTTGAAACTTTAGTTACAAAATATATACAGACCAAAAAAATGTGTGAAGTTCTTATAAACAAAAAATAGAATCAAAGTGAGCAGTTATAGTGAATTTTCTGTCTCCTGGATTCTTAACATAGTGGATACTGAAGGAAGAGAATCAGTCAGGAAAATCAGACTTTTTCCCCTCACCAGTGCTTTTTGCAAGTTTCTGGACTTTCCCTCAGGACCTTCTCTGTAGTTAATGTATTTCAACCCTCTGTTTGCACATGCAACACTGGACCTCCAGAACACATTTGTTCAAAATTGCACCACTCACATGTTCCTAGGAAACTCTTCACCGAAGAAGCAACACTTTCTTTGTTAGAGGTCATACCTTTGTGCTATACTCACTGGCACATTTGACAAGAAATAAGGTAACCAACTTACAGAAATCAGGTAAGCAACTTGGTTTTTACAATGTTTGAAGCTCAGAAAGCTTGTGCTTTTTTGACAATGAATTACCAAAATACTCATTTTAAAGCTGAGAATTTTCTTACCAATATTATTTACATCCTCTTTTTCTGAAAAGAAACAGTTTTCTATGACATCTTAGGATCACCCAAAATCAGAGATCAGGGCACAAATTGGAGTTCTGCCTATTTTGTACCAATAAGCCAAAAAAAAAGGTTAGAAAGTCAATTTGCAGAGTCATCAAGCAGAAACTTGGACACTGGTGAGAAAATTGATATTTGAAGAATCTTATCTAGGATTATAAAGAAATTGTTAACCTAAACTTTCTAAAAGTGTTAGCTTGGGTGCTTGGGTGATGTAGTAACAAGATTGTAGGATAGTACCTAAGCCTATTTTTAAAAAAGTAATTATAGAAATTGTAGTTTCCAAGCATTTATCTAACACCAGGCCTACAGCCTAGCACAGTGATTGGTACTCAATGAAAAAAATTTTTTTTAATGATTAATTAAACCTATGTGTGAGGCATGGCAAACACAGCCATTGACTTTTCAAGTCAGAGAGATCTATCTCAATCTGGGTCAGCTTTTTTTGAGGCACGTGACCTTAGCCAAATGTCAAGCATTCTTACTCTCATTTTTCTCATCTAGGTAATGAGAACATTGTTATTTGCCTAAATGGATAATTCTCCAGGTTAAATGAAATAACCATTTCCAGCTCGAATTGCTAAGTATTTAACAAGTTATATCTTTTGTTATTATTTCATTACATTAATAATAAAAGTTGTGTGAATATAGGGAAATAAAACAGAATTCCCTCCCTATCGTGATAATGTTGCCTGTAAGGATAAATTCTCTACTGTCTGTGTAGGCAGAAATTTCTCAGCCATCTTCAATCATGGCAACAATAAAGAAGAAAAATAAAACTAGAAATTCCAATGCCATTTTTTAAAATTAAGGGCTTAGTTCTATTCCTAACTAAATTTAAATTCATTCTTGATAAGAATGAGTCTTTGAGTACATGCTTACTCGCAATTTTTTTTGAAGAGTAATAGAAAGTCCAGATGACTTGTATAAGTGCTTTATTTACAAACCAGACTGACTAGGGGTTTTTCTGAATGCTTGGAAGGAAAATGTTGTTATTTTCTGCTCCCTCTACAAAATCTGAAGTACTTAATAGTATGCCTATCTTGTGCCACTAATCTATTATAGTGCAATTCCATTGTATGTCTTTTCTTTTTGTATCAAGAATGAAATTCTATTAGGAGAGAGCTGCAGTGCAGTAGTTAAGAGCATGATCAATGGGGGCCAGATTGCTTGAGACAGAACATCAGTGTGGGAAGGTTAAAAAACCTTTCTGATTCTTAGTAGCCACATCTGTAAATTGGAGCCATTAATATTCCATGTGTGGTAGGGTGTTGTGAGAATTAATGGCATGAAACCTAGAAAAATGCTTGACACATTAAATACCTGACTCAGTAAATGCTACCTATTATTATTATTGATGAGCTGATCTTTAATCACTTTTTCTTCCAAGAGTAATTTATGTAAAGTTTACATTTACTTTAGTAAAGAAGAGATCATAAATATTGAGCGCTAAGTGTGGCTCATTTTGTTTTCATTTGTTGGTTGGCTTATTGTTATGTTTTGTTTTATTTCTGAATATAGTTCAATATGGATCGGGTTAATGTTGAAGAATTCTATGAAGTTTATAAAGGAGTTGTGTCTGAATATAATGTAAGTATCAGTTTAAATGTAAAGCATTTGTACTGTTACATAAAAATTATAGGAGACCAGTGTTTTAGACTAACCTCCTGTCTTAGGCCTTAACAGACCAGACTAAGACTCAAAATGAAGTTACTAATGCTGAAGTTCCATTTCACCAAACCAAAACTAAGTTGTTATTTGACATTATGAGAAATCAGGTGAGATTGCCAAATGTATCAAACAGGCCGGCTTTAATTGGCATGATAATGATGATCCCTCAGCCTTAAATCCTTACAGCAAATAGTAACCTGAAGTACCCTGATGTTAACCAATCAGTTATTTCCACATTACTTGCCTCAAACTATGTACTTTTTATATTTCCCAAAATGCAACTAGCCTGCAGTTTCCTAAACTCCATTCCTTTTTTTTTTTTTGCTGTGGAGTCAGATGCTAAGTTTAGATCCTGAATCCTCCAGTTGTGTGACCATAGGCAATTCATCTTCTTTTAAGCCTTGATTAACCCATCTATAAAATGAGAATAATGTTACTACTTATGAGATTTTTGTGAGAATTAAATGAAATAAATGATGCAAAGCAGCTTCACATATTAAAAGTACTCAGTAAATATCATCTGTTATTATTGTTGCTTTTTTTTTTTTTTTGAGTTGGAGTCTCACTCTGTCGCCCAGACTGGAGTGCAGTGGCCGCTCCCAGCCACTGCAGCCTCAACCTGCTGGGCTCCAGCGATCCTTCCGCCTCAGCCTTCAAAGTGGCTGGAACTACAGGCGCACGCTACCACGCCCGGCTAATTTTTGATTTATTGTAGAGATGAGGTCTCGCCAAGTTGCCCAGGCGGGTCTCGAACCTACGGGCTTAGGCAATCCACTCACCTCAGCCTCCCAAGGTGCGGGATTACAGGCTGAGCCACCGAGCCCGGCTGTTGCTTTTTATTATTTAGTTTGTTATAACTCTTTGGTAGTGGAGTCTATTTGCTCTTTTACATTTACATTTATATTTCCTGCTTTAACATTTGCAGTCAGAAGGGCCGAGAGCTTAAAGAGAAGCATGTCTGTGCCAGAGCTTAACAAAAGCAATTTAGTGTATATATATATATATATGTGTGTGTGTCCGTGTGTATCTATATGTATATATATATATTTTTTTTTTTTTTTTTTTTTTTTTTTTTGAGTCAGAGTCTCACTGTCGCCCAGGCTGGAGTGCAGTGGCATGCTCACAGCCACTCCAGCGTCGACCTGCTGATCCCTCTGTCTCAGCCTTACCAGTAGCCGGAACTGCAGACGCGCACTACCACG